>JALNQF010000259.1:0-57763 GCA_028456385.1 Ophiosphaerella korrae | reverse complement strand
ATATTAATTTCTATAATTAATATTAGTACCTATATACTAAACTCCTCTAGGTTTAGGTATTTACTCTAGAGTTTAAAAGCTACTAAGCTTAGGTTACTCTATATAGATTCTATATAGTTTACTAGCTAAGCTTACTACTTATATAAGATTTACCCTTTATTCTACTAAGATAGCTAGCTAGCTAGCTTAGCTTTTAGTATTATATAGAGCTCTACCTCTTAGATTTTACTCTAAGTACTTACTTTACTAGTTACTTTCTAGGATTTAAGCTACTTTGTAGACCTAGTTATATATATTATCTTAGGTTTTTCTTATATTACGCGCTACGTCTTTATATAATATATTAATAAGTTTTTAAATCTTTAGCTTTAAGAGCTCTTAATAAGCTTTACTTTTCTTATTATAAAAGAGCTACTTATTAAACGTTATATTACGCGTTATAATTACCTAATCTAATTCTAGGACTTATATCCTATATATATTAGATACTCTATATCTTACTAGATATCTAATATAGCTCTAAGGGCTTATTTTAATGTCTTTCTTGTTATACCTAGCTACTTACTCCTTATTTAGTAGATATACTTAGTAGCTATAAGTATATACTCTACTCTAATCTAGCTAAAAGTTTACTATAGTAGCTCTTACTTACTTAAGCTAATAGTATCTAAAGTACTACCTAAACTAGCTATTAAGTACTATATTAGGAGCTTATATATTATAAGCGTAGCTTAGGCTTATATTATATAGCTACGTAGCTACTTTTACTATTTCTAGCTAGAGCCTTTTTAGTAAGTTAGTACTTATCCTTATTTTAATTACTTTTATTATTATTTCTTAACTAGCTCTCTTAGCTCCTCTATTTAGCTCGTGTATATATACTAGAAAGCTCTTAATTATAATTCTTTCTTATTTAGCTTAAATCTAGAAGCGAATCTTACCTCTTTATAAGAGTATTACTACTTTATTATCTTACTAAAGTACGTATATATAAAGTTTATAGCGTATTAGTAGTAGCTTTATAAAGCTTTTAAATACTTTTATTATCTTTTAGAGAGTTTTACTATATAATAGGTAGGTATAGAGCTTACTACTATACTTATACTTAAGTAGTATAGTCTAAACCTCTCTAAAGTAGCTGTAGGTATATTAAATAAGTTTTACGCTACTTACTAGTATAGGCGTAAGGCTCTCTTTCTAAGCTACTTTAAAATAACTTACTTAGCATAAGCTATTAAGTAATACTTATACTTAATACGCGCTATCCTATTAATATATACGTTTCTTACACTTATTACTAGCGCTTATAGTACTTCTAGTCTAAGATAACTAGCTTTAGTATACTAGAGCTCTTCTAAGTTACTTCTAGGTTATTATAGGCTACTAGCGTCGACTATTAGTAGCTATTAAGGTATTAGTAGATTAAGAGTTAATAGTAAAGTTTGTATAGGTAATCTATAATAACTAATATTAATAGAAGATATTTTGTAATTGTCTTGTATTAGCGTTCTATAGTTAAAGGATTAAATTACTAATACTATCCTAATAATATACATCTCTACTAACTATATAGTAATAATATCTTAGCTACTTTATTACTTTGTGTTTACTAAGATTGTAAATTTATAAATTTATTATATACTAGCTTTGTAACTTTATATTTACTAAGATTGTAAATTTATAAATTTGTTATATATCTATATTATAGTTAGCTTCCTAGTTAAACTTATTATCCTATAGGTTGTTACCCTACTCGTCCTATGCTTTATTAGTAGCTAAGCGTAGACTAATTAGTTCTATCTTAGTTTCCCTTGTTACTACTATAATACTATTCCCTCTTCTACGTAGTCTCTTATTTCTTTATACTAGTACTAAAGTTATTAATCTTATATCTTTGTTAATCCTTAGTTCTTTATTACTCTCTATACTATCCTAGTCCTAGTATAATAAACTTTTTCTTATAGCTTGTATTATTTGCAATAGGGTTAAGATATTCTTTTATTATTATTATACTAAATTAGGTCTTTTTTACCTTATATCTTTAAATAATAGTAAGTACTATAACAAGTATATCTTTATAAATATTTAGTATAAATATATTTCTTCTAAGGTTTTACTTATAGAGTGTAAGTATTTAATTTCTATATAGTCTCCTTCTACTAAGTTGTATAAGGTAAGCTATTAATAGAGCTTAAGCGCAATTATTATTATAGCTTACTATAGCTAAGGCTAAACGTAAGTTAACTTTTTATAAGCTAGTAGAGCTTTACTTCTATATTAAGCGTCTTTGTAAGATAAAGGCTTATAATAACTCTAAGTTATCTAAATAGTCTTATACTTTAGAGGCTAAATTAGATTTAGACAATATAGTAGAGGCTACTCTAGCTCTTATTATATTAGGCGTTCCTATTGCCTCTTTATCTAGTAGTAGTATTATTAGTTTTCTTAACTTACTATAAGGCGTTCTAGAGGGTTTTGATTTTAGAACTCCTCTAGTTTCTTAGAGTAATTAAGGTTGTCCTCTAGTTCCTATATCTCTTTCTATAGTTATCCTTTTTTGTTTATTCTTATCTATTTTACTAAGTAGTAGTTCCTACTATTATAGAACTAATATACTAGGATTTCTTTTACTTCTTATTCTTCTTATTCTCTATACGTGTCTACTTTATACACTAGTAGTTCTATATCTTGTAGTGCTTTTTCTAGTAGTACTACGTAGAATATTAAATATATCCTTATTTTACTTAGTAGTCTTACTTTAAATATAACTAGTATAACTTCTTTTTTTACTTTGTATAGTCCTATCTTAATATAGTCTAGTTTTAAGCTTAATTATTTCCTTTTAATATTTCTTTGTAGTAACTATACTTTTTCTCCCTCTTTAAATTAGGGTCTCTTTATATATTTCTTATTATAATATTTTTTTATATAGTCTTATAGAAATACTATATCTTATCTTAATTAGTTGTATATATCCTTAAGTCTATTAGTAAGGTTTTTTCCTCTTAGGAACTAAGATGTTTTAATTCTTAGTATTTAGTATATATTAGGGTTAAATCTATAGTTTGTAAAGAAAAGTAATACTCCTATTACTATATTCTTTACGCTATTATATACTAACTATGCTATAGGTAGTAACTATACCTAATTATTTTAGTTATAATTAAGGTAGTATCTTAGGTATTATTCTACTATCTAGTTTATGCGTTCTAATTATCTATTTATCTATAGATAGTATACTATTAATATTGTATATTTAATTTCTAATTGTACTATTATTGTTCTCTATAGTTTTAATATAAATCTTACGTCTCTATCTATAATAATCTTATCTAGTAGTCTATATTAGCTAATTATAGTTCCTAGGACCTAGTGTATAGTAACTTCTATCCTACTTTTCTCCTTGTATAGTCTAAAGTATAAGTACTTTGTAAGTTTATTTACTATTATTAAGATTCTATTATATTTAACTCTTAATATTAGGTCCTTTAACTTAAGTAGTTTTATAATAAAATCTATTATAATAACTCTTTAAAGTCTTTCTAGTACTTTAATTAGTTATAATATTCTATATAGTGCGTATCTACTATACTTATTTCTATAGTATTCTATATAGTCTTGTAGTACTTCTATTACTAGTTACCTTACTCTTAGGATATAGTAATCTCTTAGTAGTCTATCTAGTATTTTGTAAATTCCTTAATATCTATATACTAGTAGTTTATAGAATTGTTGTATAAATTCTTTTTATATTTTTCCTAGAATATATATTCTTCTATAGGCTTGTGCGAGGCCTTCTTAAATCTTAAGTTTCTCTATTTCTTTAGGGGCTTTTCTTGTTTCTTTTTAAATCTACTTGTCTAGCTCGCTACTCTTTCTCTTAAGTGTTATAGCTATTTTTAGTATATTTAGGACTAAATATCCTTCTTTAATCTTAATTAGAACTATACTAGTAGCGTTTACTTCTTCTTGTATTTTGTAAGTAGTTTTATTATTTCTAACTATCTTACTATTAGTTTTCTATAAAAGTTTACTAATCTATAGAATTATTGTACTTCTTGTAAGTTCTTTAGTATTAGCTATTCTTAGATTGTTTTAATCTTGTTTAGGTTTATTTGTATTTTTCTTAGTTTAATAGTAAATCCTAGGAAGTCTATTTCTTTTATATAAAATTTGCATTTTCTTATTTTAAGAAATATTTTACTTTCTACTAATCTTTCTAGTACTTTGTATATATACTATATATATTCTTCTTCTATTTCTAAGAATATAAAGATATTGTCTAGGTATACAAATATAAATACGTCTAGGTATTCTCTTAGGACTATATTTATTCTTTCTTAAAATACTACTAGTATATTTATTAATCTAAAAGGTATAACTATGTATTTAAACAGTCTATATTGTGTTCTAAATGCTGTTTTCTACTTGTTACCTTCTTTGATTCTAATCTAGTAGTAGGCGTTTTAGATATCTTTCCTTGTAATTACATTTATATAATTGTATCCTTTTCTTTGTATAGGCTATACGTAATTTCGTGCCTTAAGTTCTTTATATATATAGTAGTTTATATTTAGGTATAATATCTATAATATCTTAGTATGTACTAAGTATTCTAGATTTATTCTCTCGTCGTCTTCTACCTAGTAACTATCTATTCTAGGTCTTGTATTTGTTAGGATATAGTATACTATTAGTACTCGTAGTATATAGGCTTTGTTAATCTATTACGTTTTTCTTACAAGGAACTACTATTCTCTTTATATAGGTATTCTACCTACTATAACTATATATTACTCTATCTATTATTAGAATATTATAAACTTTTTTACTTTAAGATTATATTCTTTCTAGTCTTTATACGCTTCCTCTATACTTATAACTAGTAAGTATTTCTAAATAAATTTCTATTCTTTGTTTTGTTCTTCTATATCTATTGTTATATAGCTATTATAGCTATACGTTCTTAACTAGGCGTACTTAGTACTTCTTATATTAGTTTATTTCTTATCTCCTCGTAATTCTTTAGAAGAGACTATTATAGTTTCTTTATCCTATGCTAGTCCTTTAGCCTAGATTGATAGTATCTAGGGTTCTTCCCTTTCTAAATCTTCTATTAGTAGGTCTATTATATATACTATTTCTTCTAGCTATACTTTTATTCTTTCTTTTATTACTACTACTCTATACTTTTATAAGAACTATCTTACTCTCTATTTACTAGAAAGATATATATAGTAGTTATCCTTATAATAAAAGGTCTAATAGAGTATTATATACTATATTTCTTTACTTTTAGCTACTTTCTCTTAAGGTTTAGCCTATATCTTTAGTGCTTCTTTTTTATTCTTAGTTATTTTTAACTATATTTCTTTCTTTAGGTCTTTACTTTTATAGTTTTTTTTAAAGTATCTTAGTTTCCTATATTTATAATATATTGTATTCTTTTTTTATTTTAACCTATAATCTTTTACGTAGTAGCCCTTTTTATTATATCTAAAGTACGTAAAGTCTTTATTCTTCTTAAATTTCTTATCCTTATTAGTATTAAGGATTATAAGGTCTCTAGCGTCTTAGTTTTTAGGTTATCCTCTATATTTGTTTTTCTTCTATTCTTAAAGATTATTATCTATCTATATTACCTATTATTTTAGGGCTTTTAGTGTTCTTAGTTTTTCTATATAAATTATCTTATATTAGATTTTTAAATTTAATCCTTGTTTAAATCGTAATATTAGTAATACTTTATTCTATTCTATATTCTATAATAGTTATTTAAACTATAATATATATTTAGGAATACTCTTATATTATATAAGCCTTTTAAGCTTCTCTTTAGCTTATTAAGTAATATTTATATTACTAAATACTACTTTTATTTATTTAGTAAAGTATTTATAACTTCTAAAGATAGCTCTAGTTTTATCTTTTTATATTCCTAGCGCGTATATTATATAATCTATCTAATAGGATTTAAACTATCTTATTATATCTTCTTTAAGGTATATTCTAATATATATTACCTTTTTATCTTCTCTATTAAAGTATAGTACTTATATATTAATCTATAGTTGTACTACTACTATAAAGGGTCTTAAATTTTCTCTTTTTCTATTAAATTTCTTAAGTATAGGTATCTTAAGTAGCTTCTTTATCGCACTTATTTCTAGTCTCTAGGTAATTTGTTTTATCTAGTTTTATCCTTTTATAATAGCTTTAATTTAAACTTTGTTTTACTTAATATAATCTTGTAGTTCTTTATTTTACGTTTCTAGGACATTAATTATTAGTTGTATATCCCCTTTTTTAGTAATTAGGTTGTTTAGGCGTATTTTAACTACTACCTAATTAGTTTTATCTAACTCGTAACTACTTAGAAGTACTTTACCTCCTTTCTTAGTTAAACTTTCTACTATTATATTAGCTAGACTATACGCTACTTATACTTTACTTCTCTTAATATCTAAATTAGTAAACTATTATAAGCTACTAGCGTTAACTATTAGTAGCTATTAGAGTATTAGTAGATTAAGAGTTAATAGTAAAGTTTATATAAGTAATCTATAATAACTAATATTAATAGAAGATATTTTGTAATTGTCTTATATTAGCGTTCTATAGTTAAAGGATTAAATTACTAATACTATCCTAATAATACGTATCTCTACTAACTATATAGTAATAATATCTTAGCTACTTTATTACTTTATATTTACTAAGATCGCGAATTTACAAATTTGTTATATAATAGCTTTACGACTTTGTATTTACTAAGATTGCAAATTTACAAATTCGTTATATATCTATATTATAGTTAGCTTCCTAGTCGAACTTATTATCTTATAAGTTATTACTCTACTTGTCCTATGCTTTGTTAGTAGCTAAGCGTAGACTAATTAGTTCTATCTTGGTTTCCCTTATTACTACTATAACATAGGTATTATACACTATAAGTTAAGCTATTAATTAACTTAATTACTTTAAGTTATACTTATAATAGTTAGATTAAATATAATAAGCTTATATTTAATAAAAGTAAGATTATATTTACGTATTAGCGTTACTAGTATAATACTTTCTACTAGTGTTCTTACTCTTAGAGTTATATTAAAACCTTAATACTAGGCTCTAGCTTACTATAATTAACTTTTAGATACTATATTAATATAAAATCCTTTAACTACTACTACTTTATAAAGTATAAAATTCTCTATATACTTACTATAAGCTCTATTTAGAGTATTCTTAAAGACTTAAGTACTTTTACTAAGTATTAGAAATACTTATATACTTACTTCTATATAGCTTATACTTTTTACTCTTATAAAGGAGCCTAGTTCTATAAGACTTATTAAGTTAACTAAGTAGAGAGTAGCTCTATTATTAAGTATAGTACTCTTAGAGAGTAGGTAAGTATTAAAATCTAGTATTAAGTAGGCTCTAGGTGCTAGCTTAATAAGTTTACCTAAGTTAATAAGTACTATATTTAGCTAGCCTAAGTAGACTAGAGCCTTTAATTTAACTAACTCTAAGCTAGCTTTAACTAGTTCCTATAAGGAACTAGCTTACTTTTAAGCTACTAGGGTTTTAACTACTATAAAGCGTAGCTTATCTAAATAAGCTTATATTTTTACTTTTCTATTATTATCTATTTATAATTTTATAGCTTCTAGTAGTAAGCTTAGCTATATAAGTAGTTATATTTTAAGTTAGAGCTTAATACTTATAGCTTAGATCTTCTAAATATTATAAATATACTAGCTCTTTAATTAGTAGTTTAGAGCTTATACTCTTATAATAGAGCTAAGTAGATACTACTAATTTACTTTAGCGTAAGTACTTTTAAGCTAAGGACTAAGCTCTAGATTACTAATTAGCTTATTATCTAAGCTTAGTCTAGAGCTAGCTTTAGTGTTAATACCTCTAAGAAATCTTATACTATAAGTTTACCTATTACCTCTATAATATTATACGTAATTATACACTAATATAAGTGTAGCTACTTATTATACTAGAGCTCTAGTAATTAGCGTCTTTAGTAAGCCTTCTATAGATAGGCTTAGTATTAAGCTTAAATAAGATTACTAGCGCTAGTATTACATAGAGCTAGTAAGCTCTTTAGCGTTTAAATAAGCTCTTATAACGTAGCTTTATTATTTATAAGTAGAGTTATCTTAGCTATTACTAGATAACTTAAATTAACTATAGTATTTACTTAGGCGCTTAGAGCTCTAAGGCGTACTATTCGCGATACCTAGGTATCTTTTATAGCCTAGTATTTCTCTATTATAAGCTTATAGGTAGCTACCTCTTCTACTATTACTAGGCTCTTTAGTTTAAGTTAAACTAGTTTATTAGCGTAGATATTAGGGACGTTATTAGCTTCTAGATTAACTAGCTACTAGATACCTAGCTTAAGAGTATTATAATAAAGTTATATAAACTATACTAGCTATTATAAGCGCTTATTAAGTAGAGTAGTACTTTTATTAAGTAGAGTAATCTCGCTATAAGATATTATAAGTGTTTAAGTAATAGATAAGATAAGATAAAATAAGATAAGAGTATACTAAGCTTATAATCTCTTACTATAGTATATAGAATAGAACTATTAAGTAATTTTTAGCGCTAAGCTTATAACTATTATAAGATATAAGCTTAGAAATAAGTAAAAGATAATTATTAATTAAAGAGCTATCTAAGCTAAGCTACTTATATATAGTAAAGTAGCTTAAATAGCTTATATAGCTTACTTACTACTATAAGCTTACTTAAATTATATAAAGTAAAGCTCTAACTTATAATATTATCTTATATAGAGTTTACTTTATAACTAGCTTTACTTTTTTAGAAAATTATTTAACTAAGTATTTTTATTTAGTTTTTAAGTCTTTTTATATTAGTACTATTCTATAAACTAAGTTAGATATATCTATTTTTACTATTACTTATAAGTCTAAGTTAAATATTTTAATAACTAGGTTTTCTATAAACTTTTATTTTATCTAATTAAATACTTTTTTATATTCTTAAGTCTATTTAAATATTATATTTTTTTTATTAGTTTTATTAATAGATTTATATATTTAGACTATTTTACTATTAACTTTTTATAAAAGTTTACTAGTCTATAAAACTTTTATACTTCTTTTAAGTTTTTTAGTATTAGCTATTCTTTAATTAACTTAATCTAATTTAATTTAATTTTTAATTTTTCTAGTTTAATAATAAAGCTTAAGAATTCTATTTTTTTTATCTAGAACTTATATTTTCTTATCTTAAGAAATAGTTTATTATTAACTAGGTTTTTCTAGTACTTTATATATATATTATTTGTATTTATCTTATATTTCTAAAAATATAAAGATATTATCTAGATATATAAATATAAATTTATCTAGCTACTTTTTTAAAACTATATTTATTCTTTCTTAGTATACTACTAGTATATTTATTACTCTAAAATGTATAACTATATATTTTAATAGTTTATATTATATTTAGAATACTATTTTCTATTTATTACTTTTCTTAATCCTAATCTAATAGTAGGTATCCTAGATATCTAGTTTTATAAAGATTTAAGCTTTTTATAGTTTATTTTATATTTTATTTATCTATAGTAAAAAGTACTAGTTTTTACTTATAATTATATTTATTTTTTATAAGTTTATATAAAACTTTTTATTATTTATTCTTTTTTTATCTATAAATATAAGTTTATATACTACTAAAGATTAAGATTTTTATATCTATTTTTTCTTTATTATATTTTTAATAAATATTTACTTAATCTTTAATTCTTTTTCTATTTTTCTATAGACTAGGCTCTAACCTAATATTTTTTCTTTCTTTTAAGTTTATTACTAAGTTTTATAGCTAATATTCTAGAAAATAGTCTTTTAGTTTTATAAGCTATTTTTCTTACTTTTTATATTTGTAATAGGTATACTAGGGTTAACTTCTTAGTAACTTATAAAGTTATTAGTAGATTAAGAGTTAATAACAAAAGCTTATATAGTAATTAGTAATAACTATAAATAATAGTTAATTTGTATATATAATATTAAGTATTAGCGTTCTAGGTTAGAGATTAGATTACTAATATTATCTTAATATTACGTATCCTATTAACTATATACTTATACTAATCTATTTATATAATTCTATAGATTACTATTTATTTATTTATATATAACTATAGATTACTTTAATCTATTTATATATTATTATAGATTACTCTAATCTATTTATATATAATTATAGATTACTACTATATATTCTAGTTATAAGTAGTTTTCTAATTAAAGTTATTACTTTACTCGTCTTATACTTTGTTAGTACCTAAGTTAAGACTAATTAGTTCTAACTTGATTTCTCTTGTTACGCCTATAACACTATCTCTTCTTCTAAGTAAGTTCTAGTTTATCTATCCTAGAGCTAAAGTTATTAACCTAGTTTCTTTATTAATATTAAGCTCCTTATTCTCTTTTATACCTACTAAATCTACTCTCTATTATCTTTAATTAGTAGATTATATATTACGTTATAGTATTACTATATTTCTTTATTCTTATTATAAACTTTAAATCTTTTTATAGAGTATATTTCTTTAAAATATAGTAAGGCCTATAAAGTATATATTTATATTAATACTTATACGTCTTATAATCTTTCTAGCGTATCTCTTATAGAATATAGGTTAATAATACTTATTTACGCGTCTATACTTATTTATAATAGAGGGAGCTATTAACTATACTTAAGATAAACTATCTAAATAGATTACTAAGGCTAAAAAAGAACGTAATTAGATTCTAAGTATATAGGTAGAAAATTATACTTATCTAATTTATCTCTATAAGATAAAAGCTTTAAATAATAAGAAGTTTATTATATAAGCTACTCTTATAGAGTCTAAGCTTAATTTTAAGGCTATAATAGAGGCTACTCCTATTATATTAAGTGTTTCTATCGCCTCTCTATCTAGTAGTAGTAACGTTAATTTTCTTAGTTTACTACAAGGCGCTCTAGAAGGTTTTAACTTTAGAACTTCTTTAGTTTCTTAAAGTAATTAAGGTTATCTTCTAGTTCTTATATATCTTCCTATAGTTACTCTTTCTTATTTATACTTATCTATTTTACTAAGTAGTAGTTCTTACTATTATAGAACTAGTATACTAAGATTTCTTTAACTTTTTATTTTTCTTATTCTCTATATATATCTACATTATATACTAGTAGTTCTATATTCTATAGTACTATTTTAAGTAGTACTACGTAGAAAGTTAGGTATATCTTTATCTTATTTAGTAGTTTTAGTTTAAATATAACTACTATAACTTTCTTCTTAATTTTATAGAGTCTTATTTTAATATAATCTAGTTTTAAACCTAGTTATTTACTTTTTACGTTTTTTTTAACTAACTATACTTTTTCTCTCTCTCTAAATTAAGGTCCTTCCTAGTATTTTTTATTATAGTACTTAGCTATTTAATTATATAAGAATTCTATATCCTATTTTAGTTAACTATATATTTCTTTAAGTTTATTAGTAAAGTTTTTTCTTTTTAGAGACTAAGATATCTAAGTTCTTAGTATTTAGTATATATTAGAGTTAAATCTATAGTTTATAAAGAAAAGTAATACTCTTATTACTATATTCTTTACGCTGTTATATACTAACTATACTATAGGTAGTAACTATACCTAATTGTTCTAGTTATAGTTAAGGAAGTATCTTAGGTACTACTCTACTATCTAATTTATTTATTCTAATTATCTATTTATTTATAGGTAATATATAGTAGATATTATATATTATATTCTTAATTATACTATTATTATTTCTTATAGTTTTAATATAAATCTTATATCTTTATCTATAATAATCTTATTTAGTAGTCTATATTAACTAATTATAGTTCCTAGAACCTATTATATAGTAACTTCTATTCTACTTTTCTCTTTATATAGTCTAAAGTATAAGTACTTTATAAGCTTATTTACTATTATTAGGATTCTATTATATTTAACTCCTAATATTAAGTCTTTTAACTTAGGTAACTTTGTAATAAAGTCTATTATAATAACTCTCTATAGTTATTCTAGTACTTCTAATAGTTATAGTATTCTATATAGTATATACTTATTATACTTATTTCTATAATATCTTATATAGTCTCTTAGTACTTCTATTACTAGTTATCTTACTTTTAGGATATAGTAGTTTTATTGTAATCTATTTAGAGTTTTATTAATTTCTTAATATCTATATACTAGTAATTTTTAGAATTATTATATAAATTCTTTTTAGATTTTTCTTAGGATATATATTCTTCTATAATCTTATACAAATCGTTTATAGATTTCTAGTTTTTTTATTTCTTTAGATACTTTTTAAGTTATTTTTTAAATCTATTTATTTAGCTTACTACTCTTTTTTTTAAGTATTGTAGCTATTTTAGGTATATTTAGGACTAGGTATCCTTTTTTATTCTATACTAGAACTATACTAGTAGCGTTTATTTCTTTCTATAGGTCTAGTCTTCTACTTAAGGTATCTATAAGTTAGTTGTCTTTTTCTTTTATATATATAATTTCTAAGTTAAATATTAATAGAAACTCTTACTATCTTATATAGTATTATAATAAGTCCTTATTTATTATAAATCTTATAAGGTTCTTATAATCTATATAGACCTTTATCTTGTATTTTACTCTTTATAAATATACTCTCTATTACTTAAATACTTTATAGATTACTAATATCTCTTTATTATAGATTAGGTAGTTAAGCTTAACTAGCTTTATTTTTTTAGAGAAGTATTTAACTAAGTATTCCTTTTTAGTCTTTAGGTCTTCTTATATTAGTACTATCTTATAGACTAAGTTAGATACGTCTATTTTTACTATTACTAGTAGGTCTAGGTTATATATTCTAATAACTAAGTTTTTTATAAACTTTCTTTTAATCTTATTAAATACTTTATTATATTCTTTTATCTATTTAAATAGTATATCTTTCTTTATAAGCCTTATTATTAGTTTTATATCTTTAGACTATCTTACTATTAACTTTCTATAAAAGTTTACTAGTCTATAAAATTATTATACCTCTTTTAGGTTCTTTAGTCTTAGCTATTTATTAATTAACTTAATCTTTTCTAAGTTAATCTTAATCTTTTCTAGTTCTATAATAAATCTAAGGAAATCTATTTTTTTTATATAGAATTTATATTTCTTTATCTTAAGAAATAGTTTATTTTCTACTAGTTTCTTTAGTACTTTGTATATATATTATACGTGTTCTTCCTCTATTTCTAAGAATATAAAGATATTATCTAAATATATAAATGTAAATATATCTAAGTACTCTCTTAGTACTATATTAATTCTTTCTTAGAAGGCTGCTAGTGCGTTTGTTAAACTAAAGAATATAACTAGGTACTTATATAGTCTATATTACGTTCTAAATACTATTTTCTATTTATTACTTTCTTTAATTCTAATCTAGTAGTAAGCGTTTTAGATATCTAGTTTTATAAAGATCTTTGCTTTTTATAGTCTATTTTATCTTTTATCTATTTATAGTAAAGAGTATTAGTTTTTATTTATAAGTACGTTAGTTTTCTTAAAATCTACGTAAAGCCTTTTATTACTTATCTCTTTTTTATCTATAAATATAAGTCTATATACTACTAAAGATTTAGATTCTTATATCTATTTTTTTCTTATTATATTTTTAATAAATACTTATTTAATCTTAGATTTTTCTTCTATTTTTTTATAAACTAGGCTCTATCCTACGTTTTTTTTTTCTAGGTCTATTACTAAGTCTTAGAGTTAGTATTCTAGAAAGTAGTCTTTAGGCTCTATAAGCTATTTTTCCTACTTCTTAGATTCTTCTAGGAATTCTCTTTTATAGGTACTTATATTAGCTTTTAATATATTTATTTTATAGTAGTTAATCTTTCTTATTCTTTAATTAATATATAGGTTAGTTATCTATAACTATAGTATTCTTAATATTATATCTTATTTATTATTAATTGTTATTATATCTATAACTATATTCTTAATTATTATCTCTTCTAGTTCTAATATAGAAGAAACTATTTTAAACCTAATAAGTTCTTAGAATAGTTTTCCTTTAATTATACTTTGTTATTAAAGGTATTTCTTTATTATATAACGTATTCCTTATATTTTTATAAACTTTTTTAATATAAAGTTCTTTATAGCTCTACTATTAATTATTAATTATACTCTTTTTCTTTAATACGTTCTTGTTTTTGTAATATATAGACCTCTTATACTTTCTAGCTATTCTTACTTAGGTAATTTTATAACTTATCTATTTATCTAAAGCTATAGCCTTACTTTAAGCTTATATTCCTTATATTTTAGATATTTATTATACGTATATTTGTACTATAGTCCTCCTTAGACGCATTTCTTAGATAGTTTTAGTTTTAGCCTTACTACTAGGTATCCTTCTTCTAGTATTATTTCTTATCCTTAGATATCTTCTACTAGAATTACTCTTATATAGTTATAGCCTCTTCTCTAGGTTAGCTATATACTATTATTTAATTTAGGGTTTCTATATATAATATAATTCTTCTCTAAGTATAATATCTATAATACTTTAAAGTATACTAGATATCTTAGGTCTATTATTTTGTTATTCTCTTCCTAGTATTTATCTTTTCTAGGTATATCTATTATTAAGATATAGTATATTATTAGTATTCTTAGTATATAAGCTTTGTTAATCTATTGTATCTTTCTTACTACTACTATATATTACTTTATCTATTCTTAAAATAGTATAAACTTTATTTTTTTAGAGTTGCATTCTTTCTAGTCTTTATATACTTCTTCTATACTTATAACTAGTAAGTATTTTTAAATAAACTTCTATTATTTATTTTATTCTTCTACTTCTATTATTATATAGCTATTATAACTATATATATCTAGCTAGGTATATTCTATACCTCTTATACTAACTTATTTCTTACTTTCTTATAGTCCTTTAGAGGAAGCTATAGTAGTCTCTTTATCTAGTACTAGTTCTTTAGCCTAGATTAATAGAATCTAAGGCTCTTCTCCTTTTAAGTCTTCTATTAGTAAGTCTATTATATATACTATTTCTTTTAGCTACGCTTTTATTTTTTCTTTTATTACTACTACTCTATTCTTTTATAAAAACTATCTTTCTCTTTACTTACTAAAATAATATATATAGTAGTTATCTTTGTAATAAATAGTCTAATAGAGTATTACGTATTATATTTCTTTACTTCTAGCTACCTTCTCTTATAGTTTAGCTTATACTTATAGTACTTCTTTGTTCTTTTTAGTTATCTTTAACTATATTTCTTTATTTTTTTTATAGTCTTTACTTCTATAGTCTTTTATAAAGTATCTTAGTTTTTTATATTTATAATATACTATATCCTTTTTTTTTTATAATTAGTAGTTTTTTACGTAGTAGCCTTTCTTACTATAGTTAAAGTATATAAAGTCTTTGTTCTTTTTCTTCCTCTTATCTTTATTAGTATTAAGGATTATAGAGTCTCTAATATCTTAGTTTCTAGGTTAGCTTTTATACTTATTTTTCTTCTATTCTTAAAGATTATTATTAATTTATATTACTTATTATTTTAGAGCTTCTAGTATCCTAGGTTTCTATATATATATTATTTTATATTAGATTTTTACGTTTAATCTTTATTCAAATTATAATATTAGAGCTAATTTATTCTATTCTATATTTTATAATAGTTATTTAAACTATAATATATATTCTAGAATACTCTTGCTTTATATAAGCCTTTTAAGTTTTTCTTCTACTTATTTAGTAATATCTATATCTCTAAATACTATTCTTATTCGCATAGTAAAGTATTTATAACTTCTAAAAATAGCTTTAGTTTTATCTTTCTATATTATTAGAGCGTATATTATATAATCTATCTAGTAAGGTTTAAACTATTTTATTATATCTTCTTTAAAGTATATTCTAATATATATTACTTTCTTTTCTTCTATATTAAAGTGTAGTACTTATATATCTATCTAGAGTTATACTAATACTATAAAAGGTTTTAGCTTCTCCCTTATTAAATTAAACTTCTTAAGTATAGGTATCTTAAGTAGTTTCTTCGTTGTACTTATCTCTAGTTATTAGGTAATTAGTTCTATCTAGTTTTATCTTTTTATAATAGCTTTAATTTATACTTTGTTTTACTTTACGTAATTCTAGAGTTCTTTGTTCTATATTTCTAAAGTATTAATTACTATCTTTATATCTTCTTTTTTAGAGATTAAGTTATTAATACAATCTTTAATTGTTTTTTATATAGTACTATCTAATTCCTAACTACTCTTAGTTGTTTTAGCTAAACTTTCTTCTATTATATTAGCTAGACTATACGCTACTTACGCTTTACTCCTCTTAATAACTAAATTAGTAAGGTGTAATAGGTATACTAGGGTTAACTTCCTAATAACCTATAAGTTTATTAGTAGATTAAGAGTTAATAACAAAAGCTTATATAGTAATTAGTAATAACTATAAATAATAGTTAATTTATATATATAATGTTAAGTATTAGCGTTCTAGGTTAGAGATTAGATTACTAATATTATCCTAATAATATA
Organism: Ophiosphaerella korrae; assembly: GCA_028456385.1. NCBI lineage: Eukaryota > Fungi > Ascomycota > Dothideomycetes > Pleosporales > Phaeosphaeriaceae > Ophiosphaerella > Ophiosphaerella korrae. The sequence continues at coordinate 41,092 of JALNQF010000259.1, read as the reverse complement.
TATCCTATTAACTATATACTTATACTAATCTATTTATACAATACTATAGATTACTATTAATCTATTTATACATAACTATAGATTACCTTAATCTATTTATACGTTATTATAGATTACTCTAATCTATTTACACGTAATTATAGATTACTACTACGTGTCCTAGTTATAGGTAGTTTCCTAATTAAAGTTGTTACCCTACTCGTCCTATGCTTTGTTAGCACCTAAGTCGAGACTAATTAGTTCTAACTCGATTTCTCTTGTTACGTCTATAATAATTTTCTTCTAGGAATTCTCCTTTATATATACTTATATTAGCTTTTAATATATTTTATTTAAAGTAACTAATTTTCTCTATTCTCTAATTAATTCTTAGATTAGTTATCTATAACTATAGTATTCCTAAGATTATATCTTATTCTTTATTAATTATTATTATATTTATAACTATATTCTTAATCTTTAATCCTTTTAGTTCTAGTATAGAAAGTACTATTTTAAATTTTATAAGTTTTTAGAATAGTTTTCCTTTAATTATACTTAGTTATTAAAAGTATTTCTTTATTATATAACGTATTACTTAATCCTCTATAAACTTTTTTAATATAAAGTTTTATATAGCTCTACTATTAATTGTAACTTATATTTATTTTCTTTAAAAAATACTTATTTTTATAACGTATAAGCTTATTATACTTTCTAGCTATTTTTACTTAGGCTATATTATAAATTCTTTATCTTATTATAGTTATAACTTAATATATTCTTTCTATTCTTTATACTTTAAGTATTTATTATTTATATATTTATACTATAGTTTTTCTAAAATATAGTCTCTAGATAATTTCTTTCTAGGTTATAAAGCTATATATCTTTTATTATATATTTAAATTATTTTTTAACTTTTAATATCTTTAGCTTAGATTACTTTTATATAGTTATATTTTTTTCTTTTTACTAGCTATATATAGTTTCTTACTTTAGGTTCTCTATATATAAAGTAATTTATATTTAAGTATAATACTTATAATATTTTAAAATACACTAGATATTCTAGATTTATTTTTTTATTATCCTTTTCTTAGTACTTATCTATACTAAGTTTTTTTTTATTAAGATATAGTATACTACCAGTATACTTAGTATATAAGCTTTATTAATCTATTATATTTTTTTTATAAAGTACTACTACTCTTTTTATATAAGTATTCTTCTTACTATAACTATATATTACTCTATCTATCATTAGAATATTATAAACTTTATTACTTTTAAATTATATATTTTCTAATTTTTATCTACTTCTTTTATATTTATAACTAGTAAATATTTCTAAATAAATTACTATAGTATAATAAGTTTTTTTTTTCTCTATATACTATAGCTATTATAGCTATATATATTTAGTAGAGTATATTTTATACTTTTTATACTAACTTTTTTCTTATTATTTTATAGTTCTTTAGAAGTAAATTTAGTAGTTGTTTTATTTTTTACTAGTCTATTAGTAGTAATTAATAAGGTCTAAGGTACTCTCTTTTCTAAGTCTTCTATTAGTAAGTCTATTATATTTCTAATTTCTTTAAGCTATACTTAAGTTTTTTTTTTTTTTACTACTACTTCTATTTTCTATATAAAAACTATCTTACTTACTACTTACTTAAAAAGTATATATAGTAGCTACTATTATAATAAAAGGTTTAATAAAGTATTATAAATTATTACTTTTTACTTACTTCTATATTTTCTTAAAGCTTAGCCTATACTTTTAGTACTTTATTCTTATCTTTAGTTATTTTAGACTAGGTTTTCTTTTTAAGATTCTTACTTCTATAATCCTTTATAAAGTATCCTAGCTCCTTATATTTATAGTATACTATATCTCTTTTTTTAACTAATAATCTTTTATATAGTAGCTTTTCTTACTATAATTAAAGTATATAAAGTCTTTATTTTTTTTCTTCTTTTTCTTTTTATTAGTATTAAAGATTATAAAGTCTCTACTATTATATTTTCTAAGTTATTCTTTATACTTATTTATTTTCTATTCTTAGAAATTATTATCTACTTATATAGCCTTTTATTTTAGAACTTCTAGTATCTTTAGTTTCTTAATCTAAATTAGTTTATATTAGATATTTAACTTTAGGCCTTATTTAAACTTTAATATTAAAGATAGATTATTTTAATCTATATTTTATACTAGTTATTTAAATAGTAATATATATCCTAGAATACTTTTATATTATATAATTTTTATTAGCTTTTCTTTAGCTTATTAAGTAATATCTATATCTCTAAATACTACTTTTATTTATTATATAAAGTATTTATAACTTCTAAAGATAGCTATTATCTTATCTTTCTTTATTTCTAGAGCCTATATTATATAGTCTATCTAATAGAGTTTAAACTATCTTATTATATTTTCTTTTAAATATATTCTAATATATACTACTTTCTTTTCTTCTCTATTAAAGTATAGTACTTATATATCTATTTAAAGTTATACTAAAGCTAAAAAAAGCTTTTAGTTTCTTTTATATTATATTAAATTTTTTAAAAATTAGTATTTTAGGTAGTTTCTTTATTACGCTAAGCTTTAGTCTTTACATAATTTATTCTATTTAATTCTAGTCTTTAATAATAGCTTTAATTTAAGTTATTTTCTATTCTACTTAATTTTATAGCTTTTTATTCTATATAGTTAGAGTATTAATTAGTAGTTATATACTTTCCTTATTAGTAAGTAAGTTATTTAGGTTTAACTTAACTACTCTCTAGTTAGTTATATCTAACTTATAACTACTTAGAAGTACTTTACCTTTTTTCTTAGTTATACTTTCTACTATCGTATTAGCTTAGACTATATACTACTTTCGCTTTACTTTTCTTAATAACTAAATTAGTAAAGTATAATAGAGTCTTTTATTATTAACTATAAGTAACCTATAAAGAGAGTATATTAGATTAAGAGTTAATAGTTTAGGTATAGAAGTAATTAAGTAATAAGCTATAAATAATAGAAAGATATCTTATAATATTAATATATTATTGCTTGTAGTTAGTAATTAAATTACTAATACTATATTATTAATACGTATCGCTATTACCTATATACTTATACGAATCTATTAATCTATAATTAATTCTTGTCTATATACTCTATAAATTAAGAGATTATATTACGTATTCTAGTTATAAGTAGTTTCTTAATCTAGCTTATTACTTTACTTATCTTATACTTTATTAGTACTTAAGTTAGAACTAATTAATTCTATTATAATTTCTCTTATTATATCTATAATATATATAATACTACTATAAACTAGCTATATAGCTTAGCGTAAATTTTTAATACTATAAATTATCTAGGTAAAGTACTCTTTATAAGTTTATAGACTAACCTTTAATATAGAATATACTTATATTTATACTAGTAATTAGCTAAAAAGTATATAGAATAACTAGGTCTAGCTAATAGGTCTTAGTATCTATAATAAATATAATAGTAATAGTAAATATTCTAGCTATTAATAGGCTAGCTTACTAGATTCTAAAGAAAAGATCTACTATTCTCTTTTAGAACTACTTATACTTATTCTTCTTTAGCTAAGAAGTATTATTAAATAAAAGTATAATACTTAGTAGAAGTTTACTTATAAAGTAAAAAAAGAAACTAATAAAAAAGCTAAAGAATATAATAGAAGAGAGATATCTATAGAGTGTATAAAGATAACTCTTAAAATATACTACTACTTTCTCTATACTATCTAATAAAGCTTCCTAGATATTTTAAAGCTTTTAGTAGGCTAGTAAGGCTAGTTATTAGTATACTAATACTACTATAAGTTAGAAATAGTATAAGGATATAGTTATACTTCTACTAATACAACTCCTTAATATCTAAGCTTTAATCCTAATAGTGTTAATAGACTTATAACTAAAGCGTATATATCCTAATTATCTAAGGCTTATATTTATTAGAGCTTAGTATCTAAGATACTTCTAAGCCTAGTAAGTTACTTTATAATTTAGTACTCTATATAAATCCTTCTTATTAGTTAAAGGTATAGCTAGGACTAGTAATACTATAGTAGATAGGTATTAGTCTTTAATATCTATATATTATAGTAGTAAGATAAGGTAGAAGAGGAGTTACTATATTTTTATTTAGCTACTAGTACTCTTATTATATTTAGCGCAAAAATACTTTAATATACTTAGTATAATAGGCTACCTACGTTAACTATTAGTAGCTATTAAGGTATTAGTAGATTAAGAGTTAATAGTAAAGTTTGTATAAGTAATCTATAATAACTAATATTAATAGAAGATGTTTTACAATTATCTTATATTAGCGTTCTATAGTTAAAGAATTAAATTACTAATACTATCCTAATAATGCGCATCTCTACTAACTATATAGTAATAATATCTTAGCTACTTTATAACTTTATATTTACTAAGATTATAAATTTATAAATTTGTTATATAATAGCTTTGTAACTTTGTATTTACTAAGATCGCGAATTTACAAATTTATTACGTATCTATATTATAGTTAGCTTCTTAGTTAAACTTATTATCTTATAAGTTGTTACCCTACTTATCCTATACTTTGTTAGTAGCTAAGCGTAGACTAATTAGTTCTATCTTAGTTTCTCTTATTACTACTATAACACTATTCCTTCTTTTACGTAGTCTCTTATTTCTCTATACTAGTACTAAAGTTATTAATCTTATATCTTTATTAATCCTTAGTTCTTTATTACTCTCTATACTATCCTAGTCTTAGCGTAATAAACTTCTTCTTGTAGCTCGTATTATTTATAATAGAGTTAAGATATTCTCTTATTATTGTTATACTAAATTAGGTCTTTCTTACCTTATATCTTTAAATAATAGTAAGCACTATAATAAGTATATCCTTACTAATATTTAGTATAAATATATTTCTTCTAAGGTTTTACTTATAGAGTGTAAGTATTTAATTTCTATATAGTTTCCTTCTACTAAGTTGTGTAGGGCGAGCTATTAATAGAGCTTAAGCGTAATTATTATTATAGCTTACTATAGCTAAGGCTAAGTATAAGTTAACTCTTTATAAGCTAGTAGAGCTTTATTCTTATATTAAGTGTCTTTGTAAGATAAAGGCTTATAATAACTCTAAGTTATCTAAATAGTCTTGTACTTTAGAGGCTAAATTAGATTTAGACAATATAGTAGAGGCTGCTCTAGCTCTTATTATATTAGGCGTTCCTATCGCCTCTTTATCTAGTAGTAGTATTATTAGTTTTCTTAATTTACTATAAGGCGTTCTAGAAGGTTTTAACTTTAGAACTTCTCTAGTTTTTTAAGGTAATTAAGGTTGTCCTGTAGTTCCTATATTTCTTTTTATAGTTGTCCTTTTTTATTTATTCCTATCTATTTTACTAAGTAGTAGTTCCTACTATTATAGAACTAATATACTAGGATTTCTTTAACTTCTTATTCTTCTTATTCTCTGTACGTGTCTACTTTATACACTAGTAGTTCTATATCTTATAGTACTTTTTCTAGTAGTACTACGTAGAATATTAGATATATCTTTATTTTGCTTAGTAGTCTTAATTTAAATATAACTAGTGTAACTTCTTTCTTTACTTTATATAGTCCTATCTTAACATAGTCTAGTTTTAAGCTTAATTATTTACTTTTAATATTTCTTTATAGTAACTATACTTTTTTCCTCTCTTTAAATTAGGGTCTCTTTATATATTTCTTATTATAATATTTTTTTATATAGTTTTGTAAAAATACTACGTCTTATCTTAATTAGTTGTGTATATCCTTAAGTCTATTAGTAAGGTTTTCTCCTCTTAAGGACTAAGATATTTTAATTCTTAGTATTTAGTATACGTTAGAGTTAAATCTATAGTTTGCAAAGAAAAGTAATACTCCTATTACTATGTTCTTTGCGCTATTGTATACTAACTATACTATAGGTAGTAACTATACCTAATTGTTTTAGTTATAATTAAGGTAGTATCTTAGGTATTGTTCTACTATCTAGTTTATACGTTCTAATTATCTATCTATCTATAGATAGTATACTATTAACATTATATATTTAATTCCTAATTATACTATTATTGTTCCCTATAGTTTTAATATAAATCTTACGTCTCTATCTATAATAATCTTATCTAGTAGTCTATATTAGCTAATTACAGTTCCTAGGACCTAGTATATAGTAACTTCTATCCTACTTTTCTCTTTATATAGTCTAAAGTATAAGTACTTTATAAGTTTATCTACTATTATTAGGATTCTATTATATTTAACTCCTAATATTAGGTTTTCTATAAAACGTTATTTAATCTAATTGTTACAATAGTAACAAGAGAAATATAGATAGAACTAATTAGCCCTATAACTAAAGGATTAAGTTCTTATAAACACGAAAAATACAAACTCGATTAGGAAACTACATATAATTAGGACACCTAAAGTAATCTATAATCTATAGACTCTTAGCGTTAATAGATTATAGATTAAGGTAATCTACAATCTATTATTCTTAGTAGTAATAGATTAACAAATTAGGACAAGGATATAGTTAGCAGCAACACGCATTATTAGGATAGTATTAGCAATTTAATTCCTTAACTATAGAACGCTAATACAAGATAGTTGTAGAAATATCTTCTATTAATTATAGTTATTACAGATTACTACACGAGCTTTGTTATTACCTCTTGATTTACTAACACTAACTAGGCTATTAGGAAGTTAACCCTAGTAAGCTAGTAACACCTTGCTAATTTAGTTATTAAGAGAAGTAAAGCGTAAGTAGCGCATAGTCTAGCTAACAAGATAGTAGAAAGTTTAACAAGTAAAGCCCCTAAGAGTAGTTATAAGTTAGATAGTACTATATAGGAAATAATTAAGGATTGTATAAATAAACTAATTAATAATAAAGAAGATATAAAGATAGTAATTAAAGTATTAGAAACGTAGAATAAAGAACTACAAGATTACTTAAAATAGAACAAAGTATAAATTAAAGCTATTATTAAAGGCTAGAACTAGATAGAGCTAATTACCTAACAACTAGAAATAAGTACAACAAAGAAACTACCTAAGATACCTATCCTTAAAAAGTTTAATAGAATAAGAGAGAAATTAAGACCCTTTATAGCGTTAGCATAACTCTAGATAGACGTACAAGTACTATACTTTAATATAGAAGAAAAGAAGGTAATATATATTAGATTATACTTCGAAGAAGACGCAATAAGATAGTATAAGCCCTACTAGATAGATTACACAACGCACTCTCTAATAACCTAAAAGGATAAAACTAGAGCTATTTTTAGAAGCTATAAATACTTTACTAAACAAATAAGAGTAGTATTTAAGGATATAGATATTACCTAATAAGCTAAAGAGAAACTTAAAAGGCTTACATAGAACAAGAGTATTCTAGAATACGTATTATAATTTAAATAACTAAGTTAAAATATAGAATAGAACAAATTAGCCTTTATATCGCGATTTAAACAAGAGCTAAACGCAAAAATTCGATACAAAATAATATATATAGAAAAACCTAAGATACTAGAAGCCCTAAAACAATAGGTAATCTAAATTAATAACAACTTTTAAGAATAGAAAAAGAATAAGTACAAGAGCTAAACTAGAAACTAGGATACTAGAGACCCTATAATCCTTAACGCAAATAAGAATAGAAAGAGAAAGAAGAATAAAGACTTTACGTATTTTAACTATAGTAAAAAAGGCTACTACGCAAAAGACTACTAATTAAAGAAGAAAAAGGATATAGTATATTATAAATATAAGAAACTAGGATACTATATAAAGGAATGTAAAAGTAAAGACTATAGAAAAGATAAGGAAACTTAGTTAAAGATAATAGAGAAAAAGAAAGAAATACTATAAGTATAGGCTAAACCTTAAGAAAAGGTAGCTAGGAGTAAAGAAATATAATACGTAATACTCTATTAGACCTTTTATTACAAAGATAACTACTATATATATCTTTTTAGTAAATAGAGAGTAGGATAGTTCTTATAAAAAAATAAAGTAGTAGCAATAAAAGAAAGAATAAAAGTATAGCTAGAAGAAATAGCGTATATAATAGACCTACTAATAGAAGACTTAGAAAGGGAAGAGCCCTAGACCCTATTAATCTAGGCTAAAAGACTAGTACTAGATAAAGAGACTACTATAGCTTCCTCTAAAGGACTACAAGAAAGTAAAAGATAGAAAAGTATAAAAGGTATAGAATACGCCTAGCTAGATATATATAGCTATAATAGCTATATAATAATAGATATAGAAGAATAAAATAAAGAATAGAAATTTGTTTAGAAATACTTACTAGTTATAAGTATAGAGGAAGCGTACAAAGACTAGAAAGAACGTAATCCTAAAGAAATAAAGTTTATACTATTTTAAGAATAGATAAAGTAATATATAGTTATAGTAGGAAGAATACTTATATAAAGGGAATAGTAGTACTTTATAAGAAAAACGCAATAGATTAATAAAGCCTATATACTATAAGTACTAATAGTATACTACGTCCTAATAAATACAAGACCTAAAATAGACAATTACTAAGAAGGAGATAATAAAATAATAAACCTAAAATATCTAGCTTATTTTAAAGTATTATAGATATTATACCTAGAAAAGAATTGTATAATATATAGAAACCCTAAAGCAAATAATAAAGTATAGCCTATAAAAAAAAGAGGCTATAACTATATAAGAGTAATTCTAGTAGAAGATATCTAAGGATAAGAAATAATACCTAAAGAAGGTTACGTAGTAATAAAGCCTAGACTAAAACTACCTAAGAAATACGTCTAAGGAAGACTATAGTATAAATACAAGTACAATAAATATCTAAAATATAAAGAATATAAACTTAAAATAGGGCTATAGCCCTAAGAAGATAGACAATTTATAAAAATACTAAAGTAAGAAAAGTTAGAAAGTATAAGAGGCCTATATATTACAAAGATAGGCACTTATTAAAGAAAGAAAGTATAACTAATAATTAATAGTAGAGCTATAAAGAACTTTATATTAAAGAAGTTTATAGAAAACTAAGAAATAACCTATACTATAAAGAAGTACCCTCGATAACTAAGTACAATTAAAGGAAAACTATTCTAAGAACCTATAAAGTTTAAGACAATACCCTCTACGCTAGAACTAAAAGAGATAACAATTAAGAATATAGTTATAGATATAATAACAATTAATAACAAACAAGATATAATACTAGGAATACTATAGTTATAAATAACTAACCTAAGAATTAATTAGAGAATAGGGAAAATTAGCTACTCTAAGAAAGAAATATTAAAAGCTAATATAGCTATACATAAAGGAGAATTCCTAAAAGAATATAAGAAATAAGAAAAATAGCTTATAGAACCTAAAGATTACCTCTTAGAATAATAACTATAGGATTTAGCGATAGATCTAAAAGAAGATAAAGACGTAAGATAGAGCCTAGTTTATAGAAAAATAGAAGAAGAATCTAAGATTAAATAAATGTTTATTAAAAACGTACTAAAAAAAAAATAGATATAAGAATCTAAGTCCTTAGTAGTATATAAACTTATATTTATAGATAAAAAGAGAATAAGTAATAAAAGACTTTACGTAGACTTTAGAAAAACTAACGTAATTATAAATAAGAACTAATATCTCTTACTATAAATAGACGTAATATAAGATAGACTATAGAAAGTAAGAATCTTTACAAAACTAGATATCTAGAACGCCTACTACTAGATTAGAATTAAGAAAGGTAATAAATAGAAAATAGCGTTTAGAACACAATATAGACTATATAAATACCTAGTTATACCCTTTAGCTTAATAAACGTACTAGCAGCCTTCTAGGAAAGAATAAATATAGTACTAAGAGAGTACTTAGATATATTTACATTTATATACCTAGATAATATCCTTATATTCTTAGAAATAGAAGAAGAATACGTATAGTATATATACAAAGTGCTAGAAAAACTAGTAGAAAGTAAACTATTCTTTAAAATAAGAAAATGTAAATTCTATATAAAGGAAATAGACTTCCTTAGATTTATTATTAAACTAGGAAAAATTAAGATTAATCTAGAAAAAATTAGATTAATTAACGAATAGCTAATACTAAAGAACCTAAAGGAAGTACAATAATTTTATAGCTTAGCTAACTTTTGCAAAAAGTTAATAGTAAGATAGTCTAAAGATATAGAACTAATAATAAAGCTTATAAAAAAGGATATACTATTTAAATAGATAAAGGAATACAACAAAGTATTTAAGAAGATTAAAAAGAAGTTTATAGAAAACCTAGTTATTAGAATATATAACCTAGACTTACTAGCAATACTAAAAACAGACGTATCTAATTTAGTCTATAGAATAGTACTAATACAAGAAGACCTAAAGACTAAGAAAGAGTATTTAGTTAAATACTTCTCTAAGAAAATAAAGCTAGTAGAGCTTAACTATCTAATTTATAATAAAGAGATACTAGTAATCTATAAAGTATTTAAACAATAGAGAGTATACCTATAAGGAGTAAAATACTAAACAAAGGTCTATATAGACTATAGGAATCTTATAGGATTTATACTAAATAAAGAACTAATACAATAATATATAAGATAGTAGGAATTCCTATTAATATTTAATATAGAAATTATATATATAAAAGGGAAAGATAACTAATTTATAGACACCTTAAGTAGAAGACTAGACTTATAGAAAGAAGTAAGTACTACTAGTATAGTTCTAGTTAAAAACAAAGAAGGATATTTAGTCCTAAATATACCTAAAATAGCTATAATACTTAAAAGAAAGAGTAGCGAGCTAGATAAATAGATTTAGGAAGAAACAAGAAAAGCCCCTAAAAAGATAAAAAAACTTAAGATTAAAGAAAGTCTTGTAAAAGCCTATAGAAGAACGTATATTCTAGGAAAGATATAAAGAGAATTTATACGATAGTTCTATAAACTACTAGTATATAGATATTAAGGAATTAACAAAATACTAGATAGACTACTAAGAGATTACTATATCTTAAGAGTAAGATAACTAGTAATAGAAGTACTACAAGATTATATAGAATACTAGAGGAATAAGTATAGTAGATACGTACTATATAGGAAGCTATAACTAGTAGAAGTACTAGAATAACTATAGAGAGTTATTATAATAGATTTTATTACAAAACTACCTAAGTTAAAAGACCTAATATTAAGAGTTAAGTACGATAGAATCCTAATAATAGTAGATAAACTTACAAAGTACTTATACTTTAGACTATATAAAGAGAAAAGTAGAATAGAAGTTGTAGTATACTACGTTCTAGGAACTGTAATTAGCTAATATAGACTACTAGATAAGATTATTATAGATAGAGACGTAAGATTTATATTAAAACTATAGAGAATAATAATAGTATAATTAGGAATTAAATATATAATATTAATAGCATACTACCTATAGATAGATAGATAATTAGAACGTATAAATTAGATAGTAGAATAATACTTAAGATACTACCTTAATTATAACTAGAACAACTAGGTATAGTTACTACCTATAGCATAGTTAGTATACAATAGCGTAAAGAATAAGATAATAAAAGTATTACCTTTTTTTATAAACTATAGATTTAACCCTAGTATATATAGAATACTAAGACTAGAGATATCTTAGTCTTTAAGAGAAGAAAACTTTACTAATAGACTTAAAGATATACACGAGTAATTAAGATAGGATGTAGAATTTCTATATAATTAAATAGTAAAGTACTATAACAAGAAATATAAAGAGAGACCCTAATTTAAAAAGAGAGAAAAAGTATAGTTAGTATAGAAAAATATTAAGAGTAAAAGACTAAGCTTAAAATTAGACTACGTTAAGATAGGACTATATAAAATTAAAAAAGAAGTTACGCTAGTTATATTTAAACTAAAGCTACTAAATAAAATAAGGATATACTTAACCTTCTACGTAGTACTACTTAAGATAGTACTATAAAACGTAGAACTACTAGTATATAAAGTAGATACGTATAGAGAATAAGAAGAATAGGAAGTTAAAGAAATCCTAGTATACTAGTTCTATAACAATAGGAACTACTATCTAGTAAAATAGATAGGTATAGATAGAAAAAGATAACTATAAGAAGAAATATAAGAACTAGAGGATAATCTTAACTACCTTAAGAAACTAAAGGACTTCTAAAGTTAAAACTCTCTAGAACACCTAGTAGTAAACTAAGAGAACTAATATTACTATTACTAGATAGAGAGGTAATAAGAGTACCTAACGTAAGACCTACTATAGTAATACTAAATACTTTATCTAAGTCTAGCTTAGCTTCTAGAGCTATAGACTATATAGCTAATTTCTTATTATTTAGCGCCTTTATCTTATAAAGATAAGAGAGACAAGCTTAATTCTCTACTAGCTTACTCTACGTAAGCTCTTAGATCTACTTACGCTTAGCTTTAGCCTCTATAATTTAAGATAGTAATTTCTTTTAAGCTTAGTTAACAGCTCTCTCTATTATTATTAAGCCTAGATATAAAAATAAGTATAATAAATATATACTCTATAAGAGAAACACTAAATACGTTATAGGAACTATAAATATTTATATAGATATACGCTTTATAAGCTCTACTATTATTCGTAGAAACTATATAAAGAGAGTACTTAGGATTTAACTTAGAGAAAGTATAATAAGAATAAGGAAACATTTTAGTACTATTACGCAATACGTAATTAGTAAGAAGATATTAATAACGTGTAGAAGAGGCAACTATAGAGAGTAATAAGGAACTAGAAATTAATAAAGAAAGTAGGTTAATAACCTTAGCTCTAGGATAAATAAACAAAGACCTACCTAGAAGAGGAGATAGTATTATAATAGTAACAAGAGAAATATAGATAGAACTAATTAGCCCTACAACTAAAAGATTAAGTTCTTATAAATATAAAGAATATAAACTTAATTAGGAAACTATATATAATTAGGACACCTAGGGTAATCTATAATCTATAGACTCTTAGCGTTAATAGATTATAGATTAAAGTAATCCGCGATCTATTGTTCTTAGTAGTAATAGATTAATAGATTAAGATAAGTATATAGTTAGTAGTAACGCGTATTATTAGGATAGTATTAGTAATTTAATCTCTTAACTATAGAACGCTAATACAAGATAGTTGTAGAAACATCTTCTATTAATTATAGTTATTGCAGATTACTACACGAGCTTTGTTATTACCTCTTGATTTACTAATACTAACTAGGCTATTAGGAAGTCGACCCTAGTAAGCTAGTAATACTAATTAAATACTTCTTTATATTCTTAAGTCTATTTAAATAGTACGTCCTTCTTTATAAGTTTTATAAGTAGTTCTATTATTTTAGACTATTTTACTATTAGTTTTCTATAAAAGTTTACTAATCTATAGAATTATTGTACTTCTTGTAAGTTCTTTAGTATTAGCTATTCTTAGATTATTTTAATCTTGTTTAAGTCTATTTGTATTTTTCTTAGTTTAATAATAAATCCTAGGAAGTCTGTTTTTTTTGTATAAAATTCGCATTTTCTTATTTTAAGAAATATTTTACTTTCTACTAATCTTTCTAGTACCTTGTGTATATACTATATATATTCTTCCTTTATTTCTAAGAATATAAGGATATCGTCTAGGTATATAAATATAAATACGTCTAGGTATTCTCTTAGGACTATATTTATCCTTTCTTAAAATACTACTAGTATATTTATTAATCTAAAGGGTATAACTATATATTTAAATAGTCTATATTATATTCTAAATACTATTTTCTATTTATTACCTTCTTTAATTCTAATCTAGTAGTAAGCGTTTTAGATATCTAGTTTAGTAAAGATTTATACTTTCTATAGCCTATCTTGTATCTTATCTATACGTAGTAAGGGGTATTAGTTCTTGTCTATTATTACGTTAGTTTTTCTAAAATCTACGTAAGGTCTTTTATTATCTATCCCTTTTTTATCTATAAATATAAGTCTATAAGCTACTAAAGATTTAGATTCTTATATCTATCTTTTCTTTGTTGCCTTTTGTATAAATACGCGTTTAATCTTTAATTTTTCTTTAGTTTTTTAATAAACTAGGCTCTATCTTATATTTTTTCCTTCTTTTAGGTCTATTACTAAGTCCTATATTTAATAGTCTAGGAGGTAGTTGTTAGGTTCTATAAGTTATTTTTCTTATTTCTTATATTCTTCTAGGAATTTTTCTTTGTGTGTAACTATGTTAGCTTTTAATATTTCTTTCTTAGGGTAGCTAATTCTCTCTATTCTCTAATTAATTCTTAGGTTAGTTATCTATAACTATAGTATTCCTAGTATTATATTTTATTTATTATTAATTATTGTTATATCTATAACTATGTTCTTAATTTCTAATCCTTCTAGCTTTAGCGTAGAGGGTATTGTTTTAAACCTTATAGGTTCCTAGAATAGTTTTCTTTTAATCGTGCTTAGTTATTAAGAGTACTTCTTTATAGTATAAGTTATTCTTTAGCCTTCTACGAACTTCTTTAATATAAAGTTCTTTATAGCTCTACTATTAATTATTATTTATACTTTCTTTTCTTAGTATATACTTATTTTTGTAATATATAAGCCTCCTATACCTTCTAGCTTTTCTTGCTTAGGTCTTTCTTTAAATTATCTATTCTTCTAGGGCTATTATCTTATTTTACGTTTATAGTTCTTGTGTTTTAGATATTTATTATAGGTATATTTGTACTATAGTTTTCTTTAGACATATTCTTTTAATAGTTTAGGGCCTAGTCTAATTACTATATATTCTTTGTTAGGTATTTTAATTATTTCCTAACCTTAGATATCTTTCTTTGTAATTACGTTTACGTAATCGTGTCCTTTTCTTTATATAGGCTATGCGTAATTTCGTACCTTAAGTTCTCTATATATATAGTAGTTTGTATTTAGGTATAATATCTATAATATCTTAGTATATACTAGGTGTTCTAGATTTATTCTCTTGTCGTCTCCTACCTAGTAACTATCTATTCTAGGTCTTATATTTATTAGGATATAGTATACTATTAGTACTTGTAGTATATAGGCTTTGTTAATCTATTACGTTTTTCTTGTAAGGAACTACTATTCTCTTTATATAGGTATTCTACCTACTATAACTATATATTATTCTATCTATTATTAGAACGTTGTAAACTTTTTTACCTTAGGATTACGTTCTTTCTAGTCTTTGTACGCTTCCTCTATACTTATAACTAGTAAGTATTTCTAAATAAATTTCTATTCTTTATTTTATTCTTCTATATCTATTGTTATATAGCTATTATAGCTATACGTTCTTAACTAGGCGTACTTAGTACCTCTTATATTAGTTTATTTCTTATCTCCTTATAATTCTTTAGAGGAGACTATTGTAGTCTCTTTATCTTGTGCTAGTCCTTTAGCCTAGATTAATAGTATCTAGGGTTCTTCTCTTTCTAAATCTTCTATTAGTAGGTCTATTATATATACTATTTCTTCTAGCTATACTTTTATTCTTTCTTTTATTACTACTACTCTATACTTTTATAGGAACTATCCTACTCTTTATTTACTAGAAAGATATATATAGTAGTTATCTTTATAATAAAAGGTCTAATAGAGTATTATATACTATATTTCTTTACTCCTAGCTACTTTCTTCTAAAGTTTAGCTTATATCTTTAGTACTTCTTTTTTATTCTTAGTTGTTTTTAACTATATTTCTTTCTTTAGGTCTTTACTTTTATAGTCTTTTACAAAGTATCTTAGTTTCCTATATTTATAATATATTATATTCTTTTTCTATTTTAACCTATAATCTTTTACGTAGTAGCCTTTTTTACTATATCTAAAGTACGTAAAGTCTTTATTCTTCTTAAATTTCTTATCCTTATTTACGTTAAGGATTATAGGGTCTCTAGCGTCTTAGTTTTTAGGTTATCCTCTATATTTATTTTTCTTCTATTCTTAAAGATTGTTATCTATCTATATTGCCTATTATTTTAGAGCTTCTAGTATTCTTAGTTTTTCTATATAAATTATCTTGTATTAGATTTTTAAATTTAATCCTTATTTAAATTGTAATATTAGTAATACTTTATTCTATTTTATATTCTATAATAGTTATTTAAACTATAATACGTATTTAGGAACGCTTTTATATTATATAAGCCTTTTAAGCTTCTCTTTAGCTTATTAAGTAATATTTATATTACTAAATACTACTTTTATTTATTTAGTAAAGTATTTGTAACTTCTAAAGATAGCTCTAGTTTTATCTTTCTATATTCTTAGCGCGTATATTATATAATCTATCTAATAGGATTTAAACTATCTTATTATATCTTCTTTAAAGTATATTCTAATATATATTACCTTTTTATCTTCTCTATTAAAGTATAGTACTTATATATTAATCTATAGTTATACTACTACTATAAAGGGTCTTAATTTTTCTCTTATTCTATTAAATTTCTTAAGTATAGGTATCTTAGGTAGCTTCTTTGTTATACTTATTTCTAGTCTCTAGGTAATTTATTCTATCTAGTTTTATCCTTCTATAATAGCCTTAATTTAAACTTTGTTTTACTTAATATAATCTTGTAGTTCTTTGTTCTACGTTTCTAGGATATTAATTATTAGTTATATGTCCTCTTTTTTAGCAATTAGGTTATTTAGGCGTGTCTTAACTACTACCTAATTAGTTTCGTCTAACTCGTAACTACTTAGAGGTGCTTTACCTCCTTTCTTAGTTAAACTTTCTACTATCGTGTTAGCTAGACTATGCGCTACTTACGCTTCGCTTCTCCTAATATCTAAATTAGCAAAGTGTAATAGGCTACCTACGTTAACTATTAGTAGCTATTAGAGTATTAGTAGATTAAGAGTTAATAGTAAAGTTTATATAAGTAATCTATAATAACTAATATTAATAGAAGATGTTTTGTAATTATCTTGTATTAGCGTTCTATAGTTAAAGAATTAAATTACTAATACTATCCTAATAATGCGCATCTCTACTAACTATATAGTAATAATATCTTAGCTGCTTCGTTACTTCGTGTTTACTAAGATTGCGAATTTACAAATTTATTACATAATAGCTTCGCAACTTTATGTTTACTAAGATTGCAAATTTACGAATTTGTTACGTATCTATATTGTAGTTAGCTTCTTAGTCGAACTTATTATCTTATAGGTTGTTACCCCGCTCGTCCTATGCTTCGTTAGTAGCTAAGCGTGGACTAATTAGTTCTATCTCGGTTTCCCTTGTTACTGCTGTAACACTTAGAGTAAGTAGGAGGTATATATAAATAGAAGGTAGCGTCTAAGTCTATATCTATAGAGTGCATTATATATACCTTATACTCTTAGCTACTATAGTAGGGCGAAGATAAAGGACGTGCCTTTTACTTTACTTTATCTACTTTTTCTACTTTATTACTAGGTTTAGTGTATTCCTATCTAGCTATATTATAAAGTCTAACTAAATCCTTTACTACTATTAAGGATAGTACTCTCTATAATAGAATATATAGTGTAGGAGTATCTAGGGAAGAAATATAGAGGGACGAGTAAAGTTAGGTTAGTAATACTATATGTACTTCTACTAGGCGCTTACCTATTATAGTAGCTAGCTGTAGCGTTAGTAGATTTGCACGACCGTGTGCTATTGTAGCTAGGCCCTATGCCCTATAGTAGTGAACATGTAGACTGCTCTAATAAAAAGCGAGTTTGCTTCGAAGATTTAGACTTGGACTCTAGCTATTCTAGTGTTAAGAGAAAGGTTCCTAAAATAGTAAGCCTCTCTATAATGCTTGACAAAACGAGTAGGTCTTACGCATAGATAGGAATGCTTAGCTCTAAAAACTACTATAAAAAGGATTTAGGATCTAGAAGCAAGAGTGGAAGCGCTAGAAGAAGGAAAATTGAAGTTGGTGAGAGTCTTTCAAGAGTGGGCTACGATGGACGAGAAGGCTATTCAAGAGCGGGCGAAGAAGAATAAGAAATTCATCCAAGATCTCACAGCGCTCATGGATAGCTAGCAATAACTAGTAAAGAACGTGGAAAAATGCTATGCACAATGTACAGGTGATAGCAAGCGTGCGGATTTCGCGTGGTGTAGTGACGTTGAAATGCAACTTGGTACATGCGCACCTTTAGTCATCGTACTGACCTGCCCTGACATAATCCTTCCATCTCACGTGTCTTGGGTTACGCCGATTCGGTCAAACGACGTGACTTGCTGAACAACCCTCTTCTTTTCGCCCGCCGGCAATGGCCTGGCGACTTATTACTGGAAGTGGATACAGCGTTTCCTCATCTGGTGTTAGCGATGGACAGAGGCGAGAGGGGTGTGCTTACAAGGGTATCTCGATCTGGTGGTGACCACGGCTGGCCTGTCTCATCTATAGATACGAAGCCGTTGCCAACCACTGCGGCACGCCATGACTAACCGTTATTATTCTTCATTCGCCTACCTGTCAGGAACATGGTCTACTAGTGTCAGCTCATCGAATGATCGCCAAGAAGCTTAACGTGGTTTACAAGCGAGCTGGCAATACAAGCGAGCTGGCCACCCCAAAATGCACCAAAAAGCTAGAAAAATATCTCAACAACGGCTTGATAATATTATCTAGAAATTTATACATATATTCAAATATGCTTATTCTAGTACTTAGCACAATATTAAAGTATGCAGTCTTTTAGTTATTAAGATATAGAGTTTAGGGTCTAAAAACGGAGCAATTTCTAAATATCTTAATATACCTTAACAACTACAAGGTTGTACGCCCTAATATTATAACAAGTAGTAGAATATGTATATAAGAGCTTATATTTAAGTTCTTAGAAAATATTATTAAGCCGTTGTTGATATATTTTTCTAGCTTTTTGGTGTATTTTAGGGTGGCCAGCTCGCTTGTATTGCCAGCTCGCTTGTAAACCACGTTAATGGGTGGCGAAGCTTTCGCCGCCAGCCCCTTCGTCTAATAGAGCCTCTCATTCGAGGATGCTTGAATAAGAGGGGAAATCTACGAGTGTGGCTGTTCATTCTAGACTCAAATAGGTCCGCGACACCTTTGGCGCTATAGGAAGACACATGACCGAGGCTTCCGTAGTTATATAACCTGTTCAGCCGCAGCTGGCAGTTAAAATCCGCGGCCCAGGAAAAGTCTGGCATCATCTCAATATGGGGTTTCTACAGAAAAAGCAGGACTCACAACTGACCACAATAAAAGTTTGCGCCAGCACGATCACTAACTCAGTTGGAGTTGTCACAGTAGCTTGTTCAAGCACTGTAGTCGTAGCGAAAACTGGTATTACTACTACCGCTCCTTCAGCAACCCTCAACACGATGAGCGGTTCCTTGCATTCCACGGAGACGAGTTCAGGATCATCGACATCGGTACCGAAGGCCACCACAAGTTACTACTCCTTTAGCTTTCCTGCTTTCACCTCGTCGACAAATCTCGGTCCTCTGACATCCCGCCCCCAGTATCCGTCAGCATGCTACAAGGATCTTTATGATATGAACCGAAACGGGCTCGGCCCCACTGGCGCCTGGAAAACCATGGGATGTGCGATGAGCACATGCTGTCCATCTGGGAACTTTTACACGGAAGACTGGGCTTACATGACGAGCTATTACTCTCCTGGAGCCTGTCCATTTGACTACCAGTCTTGCGAACCTCCTACTCAGACGGGGTTGAGTCTCACTCCTGCAGCAGGGGAACGAATTATCTTCTGCTGTCCTAATAGTGCGTCCAGACTCCCGAGCAAACACTTCAACAGTACCTAATTTATCCTAGATGCCATCTGTCCGAACAACGAAGATATGCCATCTATCGTACCGGGCGCCTGTGGAAGCCGTTTGACCTCCTCCAAATCATTAACTAAATACACAGTCATGGACAATCTAATCGACCAGCGGGTGGACCATACAGAACCATATTCATTTGAGCCCGGCTTTACTGAAGATCTCGTCATCGCGTATCCGATTCAGGTCCGATTTCCAACAACAGATATCTCTAGTTCTTCACCAAACACGAGCGTACCGCAACAATCCCAACATAGCTCCGGACCCGCGCTATCCACCGGAGCGATTGTTGGTATCGCTGTCGGCGGATTCTTGGGCTTATTGATTGCTTGCTTCGCCGTCTATTTCATTCTAAGGAGTCGCAAGCAAAGGCTTACTGAGAGTCAACAAACAGGTGACCTCCAGCCTGGTAGTTTACCAGATGCATACTACAGTCCCGTCAGCCCCACTAGCCCCGCAATTTTGGATCCTCAGATGAGCGGACACAGAAAGCCGGTTGGACAGGATTACTATGATCGGGTAGGCTGACACTCTCCGGCATCATTTCGAGCAATGGCTGACACTACGTAGGGTCCCACGTACGAGCTTTCAGGAGGTCTGGAGTCGAGGGTAAATGAGATGCCAGGAAGTCTGAAATGAAATGTCTTGAGCTGAGGAGAGACACTTCATCAGACTATGATTACTTCCAACGTCAAGGCTGAGCGGATTTCATCGTGATGTTTGGTACAAATATAATTCGATCTATGAAGGTATATTACGGTTACTCGACCCACAACTTGTCGTATACCATACCCCACTGCTACTTTCAAACTGTATATCAATACAACACGCGTTCTACCATCCTAGTCATTTGTTCATTAGCTAGGTATTATCAGTATGTCTTAAACAATAGCCTACCTTTGGTACTTTGTATTAGTGCCACCCATTTTCACGCCCAGCCATGATGCCATACCCGTACACGGCCTCGTAGCCAGCCCACGGTCGCCGTCTTTGTGTAACTAAACAATCTAAGCCGTCATAGGCCGCACTCTTCGGGAGCGGTCGTAGTGTAGGTAGAGGGAGGACTGCGCAAGATGATTATAATAGATGCGCGCAAACTTGGTTCAATATGGCTGTTCTGTGGCCATCGGGTTCGCAGCCACTTGGGGCTGCGCCTAGCGCGATGCTTAGGCCGCATAACGTAATCAACCACCACGTGCACGCCACCAGCCCGTGCACACGCATAACCAAAATACCGCCATTTTTAAAATCAAATATCTCTACTAATATAGGTAATATTGATACCGCTCTTACTATATTAGATATACTAAAACTAAGAGAATTATTTAGTTAACGTAAAGTACTAGTGAGCCGGTCACCTTAGTAAGCCGGTTACTTTTTCTTAGCATTGCGAACACTACAACTTTAGAGGTTAATAATAAACTCTACTTAGTACCCCCTACTACTATAACACTACTATTTAATTTAGAAGTCTCTTCTTTATCTTCCTAGTATATTCGCGCGTTGTACCTAGTCTTTCTATAGTTTCTATAGCACTATTAACTTAGCTAAGCCCTTTTATAATTACTTCTACTATAAGCTTTCTTACTCTTCTACGTAGCTATTAACGCCTCTCTAGCTACTTATATTAATACCTCTCTATACTCTATAGTTCTACTATACTAAATTTACTTTCTTTTATATAACTTTTACTTAGTTATTACTTCTAATTACTCTTTAAGCTCTTTTATATAAGCTTCTTAAAGAATACTTTTATATAGTATTAATTTAGTACCCTTAATAAGCTAGTAAAAGAAGTCCTATATAGTAGTAGGTAAGTAATAAAAAGAGTTACTTAAGAGCTTTAACTAAGACCTAAATTTATAAGTATTACTTAGAGTCTTTAACTACTATAGTGTTTCTAGTAGTAAGAGTCTTAGTAAGGTATAAATATATACGTTAAGGTAATCTAGTATAACTTACGTATTTAGAGAGATAAGCCTTAAAGCCTTAAAGGCCTTCTTATAGTTCTACTTAGTAAATATATTAAAAAACGTATCTCTAAAAGCTAGAAGGAAGCCTTCTTTATTAATATAGAAGACGCGTTTCTATACTAAGCTTTATATATACTTAGAGTACTTATACTTTAGTAGTAATAAGTATACTATATTAAGTAACTAGAAGATATATAATAAATAGGTAAGTATATAGAAAGTAAAGATCTTGTTTTTAAAGTAGTAGTCTTTAAAATCTTAGTTAAGATAGCTCTTATAGCTATCTAAGATAAGTAGCTAGTATACTTCTACTTAGCGTACCTTTATATACGTATTAAAGTACTTTAACTACTCTAGACTAAGTATATTTATTATCTAGCTATTCTCTAAGACTAAGAGCTTCTAATTAGGTAGTATATCTACTTCTTTATACTAAGTAGAGATATAGACGCGTCCTTTATAGATAATAAATAGTAGAATTATATACTCTACTACGTAGATACTTTAGATTACTATAACCTACTTATAATTACTACTTTAAGTAAAAGTAAGTTATTAATACTTCTTTAAGCCTATAACAACCTTTATAAACCTAATTACTCTTATCTAGAAGCTAGTCTTATTAAAGTTATAGACGTCCTTATCTACTACTTTATACTAGGCCTTAGTCTCTTCTATAAGCTTAAACTATACGTTATAAACTTTAGGATTTTCTTAGAGTATTTTCTAGTAATCTTTTACTTAATTAAATACTATTTTAAGCTTATTAGAACGTAATATAAAGTGTTTAGCCTAGTTCTTACTAATAAGCTCTCTACTACGCTTTGCTAGAAGTTTATTAGCTATATCTACTACTTTATAGAGCTAGAGCGTAAATCCTTATTAGTTAAAGTTAAGAATATATTAGATAATTAATTACTCTTTAGTTCTTAAAAGTTTCTAGGAACTAGGATGTATTATTATATATAGAGCAATTCCTTTAAGTTTATTAGAGATCTACTATTAATAAACGTTAAAAGCTATAGTAGTACGTTATTAGCTTTAAAATTAGCCTATAGTAAGAGCTTTAATAGTAAGCTTAAGCTTACCTTCTTTTTTAGAGATAATTTTTTGTTATTATTAAGATATAGTAGTATAGAGGTAGTATTTACAATACTAAGAAAAAGTAACTAGCTTACTAGAGTAACTAGCTTACTAGTACTTTACGTTATATTAATATTATAAAGTAGTATAGTATATAATAATTAACTTTATTAAGGCGCTACTAAGAAATTACCTAGCCTAGTAAGATAAGCTAAGAAAAAAACTAAAACCTTAATACTATATAAGAAGCTAAGCTACTTAAATATATTAATAAGTTTTATAAATAAAGACTACTACTTATACTAGAAATAATATAAAACTTTAAATTAAAAATAGCTTAAAAGCCTATAGTATTATTATAAAAGAGTTATCTCTTATATCTTTTATTTTTATACTAATATTAGTAGGTTTATAACTTACTAATAGTATAAACTTATTAATATTTAACTACTTTTTTACTTTTAGTTAGTACTTAGTAAGCTACTAAGTATATATACTTAGTACTTACTTAGATAGCTTTATCTACTATTTACTCTTTTTAGTTAATTATTAAAACTACTTTATTAAGTTATCTTATATAAAGTCTACTTTATATAATAGTAGATTTCTATAAATATTTTATTTCTATAAGCTTTTTTATAACCTAAAACTATACTAGTAGCTTTTTTACTTATACTAGAGTTACTATAAAATAGCTAATTATAGCTAACTTTTAATTAAGCTTAGCTAGCTAAAAAAAACTATACTACTAGGAATTAGATTTTACCTTAGCTATAGTATACTAGGTAGCTTCTTAAGTTTACTATATTATAGTTCTAGTTAAAGTTTCTAGTACTTTCTTTTTACTAGTACTAGCGCTAATATTCTAGAAAGAAATATATACTAAAGAAAAGTAGTTTAACTACTTTCTAAGTTATAAAGCTTTAGCTTATACTTACTATATATACTTAAGTAGAGGTATACTTATACTAAGTATTAAACCTAAGTAGTAGTACTAGAAAAAGAAAATACCTCTAAACTTATATAAATTACTAGTACTTAATTTATAAGAACTAAGTAATAAAGTACTCTAAACTCTACTAAAACCTTTACTAGCTAGTACTAAAGATTTAAATCTTTATAAACTAATAGCTAAACGTACTAATATAGTATATAACTACTATAACTTAGCTTATTATACTATAACTTAGTTATATAAAAAATCTTCTATCTCTTTAAAAGCTAGCTTTTAGAACTAAAATAATATTAGCTTATAACTTCTTTATTATATAAACTAAATATACTTATAAAATAAAGATACGCTATAAATAGTAAACTATAAATCTAGTAAGAAACTAAAAGAATACTCTAAAGCTACTATACTATAAAAAATCTATAAAATATATACTAGAACTAAGTCTTTAGAAAAATAGATATAAGAACTTACTATACTAACTACTCTAATAAAAAAAGTACTAATTAACTTTTAATAATATATTAAAACTCTTTTATAAAAAAATAAAAGAAAATAAGTAATAAACTTTAAATCTTTTATTTAGCTAAAACTACTTAGTAAACTTAATTTCTAACCTAATATAATTCTATAATAAGTACTAAGTACTTTCTTAGCTAATAGCTTTATAATAAACCTAGCTACTCTTAACTAACTTATTATAAAAGAATTTAACTTAGATATAAACTCTACTCTCTTTAACTAAAGTAGCCTCTTAAAGTATAAACTAGTTACTAAAGTCTTTTTTAATAACTAGACTATATTAAATAACTTAATTAATAACGCCTAACTAAATATTAGCTAAGTATTATTACTTTAACTTATACTTAAGCTTAAGAACTTAAAAGAGCTAAAAAATAACTTACTATTAAACGCTATAATTAATAAAAACTTACTACTAAAAATAGTCTTTATATTTTAAAATAAACTTAAGAAATTACTTACTAAGTTTACTAAGCTTTAACCTTTATTTTATACTCTATTACTAACTTTATACTAAAGAATTAAAGATAATAAACTTAGTAATTACTTATCTCTTAGAAAGTTTACTCTAACTAGAATAGTATTATACTTAGTAGTTATAAATATATAAATATAAAATATAATTAACGTAGTAAATAAATAAAACTAGAAGCTTATAGCTAAAGTAAGTAAATTAAATAAATAACTTTCTTAATAAGATAACTAATTAGCTTAACTCTAAGAATACCTAGTATAATTACTACTAGACTATAACTATATTATAAAGTAATATAATACTTTAAGCTAAAGAGCTACTTAGTATAAAGCTCTATAAGAAAAAGCTATAGTAAAATATAACTACTTATATAAAGTAGTAATTTACTAAGATAACTTAATAGTTAAATAAACTAAGCTAAAAACTTTTAACTTTAATATACTAGTATAAAAAGATATAAAACTACTTTATACTAAAATCTTACTATAAGGCTAGTAACTTAGCTTCTTTAAAAGAAAGTTTAAATTCTAAGTACTAGTAGTAAGCTCTTATATCTTTAATAGAGAAGAGTTTACTTGTAATAGTCTACCTACGTTAACTACTAGTAGCTATTAGGGTGTTAGTAGATTAAGAGTTAATAGTAAAGCTTGTATAGATAATCTATAATAACTAATATTAATAGAAGATGTTTTGTAATTATCTTGTATTAGCGTTCTATAGTTAAAGGATTAAATTACTAATACTATTCTAATAATGCGCATCGCTACTAACTATATAGTAATAATATCTTAGCAGCTTTATTACTTTATATTTACTAAGATCGTAAATTTACAAATTGATTACATAATAGCTTTGCGACTTTGTATTTACTAAGATTGCGAATTTACGAATTTATTACGTATCTATATTGTAGTTAGCTTCTTAGTTAAACTTATTATCTTATAAGTTATTACCCTACTTATCCTATACTTTATTAGTAGCTAAGCGTAGACTAATTAGTTCTATCTCGGTTTCCCTTATTACTACTATAATATTACTTTAACTTTTTTATTAACTAGTATCTAAAAGCTAGCTTTTAAATTTTACTAGTATAAAGAATAAAAAGACTACTTTATAAAACTTTTATAATTTTTAAGTATAAGATACTATATAAATATTATATCCTTTATCTAGTCTATATATAATTACTTTATTACTAATAGAAAAAAATATATTAGCTTATAAACCTAAGCTAACGTTATTATACGCTACTATATAAGATTAGCTTACTTATACCTTACTATTTTAAATAGTATTACTTACTTATACTAAAAAGAATTTATATATTTCTTTATACTTTTCTACTAATTTAGTAATATAGATTTAGTAGGATTAAGAGAAGTATATTATAAAACTCTAGAAATAACTAAATTTAGACTAGATTAACTAATCTATAAAACTACCTAGTTATTATAAGCTAAATTCTTTTCTAAATTTAATAAAATTAGCTTTAAACTATAATAGAACTTATAGCTATATAATATCTACTTTTAAAAAAAGCTATAACCTTAGCTTAAAAAAACTACTAGTACTACTTTTAGTATCTATAATAGCTCTACTAATTTTTAAAAGATAATCTTAATATTAGAAAATAAAGTAAATAATTATAACCTAAATATAAGCTCTAAGTAAACCTAGCTTTATACTCTAGTACCTATAAGAGCTAAGCTAAAGGCGTAGATATAAAACTTTAAAGAAAAACTAGCTATAACTTTATAAAAACTAAAATACTATTAACTATAACTAGAAAGTATATTTAGAAAAATATACTAAACTAGTAAAAAGGCTACTCTAATTAAAACTAAAAACTTTAAAATAATTTTATACTAGAGCTATAAAAAAATAGGTATTAAAAAGCTAGACTATACTACTTATAAATAAATAAAAGCTATTAGATCTAAAATACTTACTAATACTATAAACTACTATATAGCTACTTATATAGTAATAGGCTCTAAAATAGATATAGAAATAGAGGACTAATTTTTTAAATATAACTTCTAACTAGATATAAAGCTAGAACTAGAGCTTAACTTAGACTAAGATTTAGAAAACAATATTTCTTAAGCCTAAAGCTTTAACCTAGAGATTATATAAACTAGAAGAGTATAATTTACTACTAAAGTATAACTCTTAGTATAGCTATATCTTATATACTTACTTATAGAATATAGATAGTTTAGTATAAGAAACTACTAACTAACCTAATAAAAGCTAAGCTAAACTTATTTTTATTTACTAGCTTTTTAAGTAAAAACTTAATAGTACTCTATAGTACTAGAACCTTAGCTAATAATAAAGCTACTATTATTAACTATAATAACTTATTAGCGTATAGGTAAATTAAGAGTTAATAATAAATCTTATATAGGAATCTATAATAGGCTATAAATAATAGATAATATTTTATAACTATTAAAGTATTATTACTTATAGTTAATAATTAAATTACTAATACTATTTTAATAATATATATTCTACTATATATATATCTATAGTAATCTATTTATATAACCTTATAGATTACTCTAATTTATTATATATATTTATAGATTACTTTAATCTATTATATATACTTATAAATTACTTTAATCTATTATATATACTTATAAATTACTATTACGTATTTATATTATAATTAGCTTTCTATTCTATATTACTACTTTACTTATCTTATACTTTATTAGTACTTAAGTTAAAACTAATTAGCTCTATCTTAATTTCTCTTATTATACCTATAATACTATTTCTCCTTTTAAGTAAGTTCTTATTTTCTTAGCTTAGAGCTAAAGTTATTAATCTTATTTCTTTATTAATATAAAGTTCTTTATCTTCTTTTATACTTACTAAGTCTACCTTTTATTATCTTTAATTAGCTAATTATATATTTTATTATAGTATTATAATATTTTTTTATTTTTATTATAAATCTTTAAACTCTTTACTTCTCTACTTTTCTTTAAAATATAGTAAGGCTTATAAGGTGTATATTTATACTAATACTTATTTATCTTATAATTTATTAGGTATATCTCTAGTAAAGTATAAGTTAAAAATACTTATTTTTATATCTATACTTATTTAAAATAGAGAGAGCTATTAACTATACTTAAGAAAGACTATCTATATAGATTATAGAAGCTAAAAAAATATATAATTAGATTCTAAGTATATAGGTAAAAAATTATACTTATCTTATTTATCTTTATAAGATAAAGGCTTTAAATAATAAGAAGTCTATTACTTAAGCTATTTTTCTAGAATCTAAGCTTAATTTTAAGGCTATTATAAAGACTATTCTAGCTCTTACTACTTTAGGTACGCTTAGTACTTCTCTACTTATTACTAATAGTATAAGTCTTTTCTATTTACTATAATGTAGTTTAGAAGGTTTTAACTTTAGAACTCTTTTAGTTTCTTAGAGTAATTAAGGTTATTCTCTAGTTTCTATATATTTTCCTATAGTTATCCTTTTTTATCTATACTTATCTATTTTACTAAGTAATAGTTTCTCTTATTATAGAATTAGTATTATAATATTTTTTCTACTTTTTATTCTTTTTATTCTCTATATATATTTACTTTATATACTAGTAGTTTTATATCTTATAGTACTATTTTAAGTAGTACTATATAGAATATTAGGTATATCTTTATTTTACTTAGTAGTCTTAATTTAAATATAACTAGTATAACTTTTTTCTTAATTTTATATAGTTTTATTTTAATATAGTTTAACTTTAAACTAGGCTTTTTACTTTTAATATTCTTTGTAACTAACTATACTTTTTTTTCTTTTTTAAATTAGGGTCTCTCTTTATATTTCTTATTATAGTACTTTACTATTTAATTATATAAGAACTTAGTATCTTATCTTAGTTAATTATATATTTATTTTATTCTATTTATAAAGTTTTTTCTTTTTAGTAACTAAGACTCTATATCTTTTAGTATTCTATATATATTAGGATTAAATCTATAGTTTATAAAAAAAAGTAATACTCTAGTTACTATATTTTTTACGCTATTATATACTATCTATACTATAGGTAATAGTTATACTTAGTTATTCTAGTTATAATTAAAGTAGTATTTTAAGTACTATTCTACTATTTAATTTATACGTTCTAATTATCTATCTATTTATAAATAATATACTATTAATATCTAATATTGTATTCCTAATTCTACTATTATTATTTACTATATCTTTAATATAAATCTTATATCTCTATCTATAATAATTTTTTCTAGTAGGCTATATTAGCTAACTATAGTTTCTAGAACCTAATATACTATAACCTCTATCTTACTTTTTTTCTTATATAGTCTAAAGTATATATACTTTATAAGCTTATTAACTATTATTATAATTTTATTATACTTAACTCTTAATATTAAGTTTTTTAACTTAAGTAATTTTGTAATAAAGTCTATTATAATAACTCTTTAAAGATATTCTAGTACTTTAACTAGTTATAGTATATTATATAGTATATATCTATTCTACTTATTTCTATAGTATTTTATATAGTCTTATAGTACTTTTTCTACTAGTAGTTTTACTCTAAAAATATAATAATCTCTTAAAAGTCTATTTAGTATTTTCTCTATTTCTTAGTACTTATATATAGGTATTTTATAGAATTATTTTATAAATTCTTTTTATTTTTTTCTTAAAATATATATTCTTCTATAGGCTTTTAAAAATCTTTCTTAGATTTTAAGCTTTTTTATTTCTTTTAATACTTTTACTATTTTTTCTTTTACTTATTTATTTAGCTTACTATTTATTCTTTTAAGTATTATAACTATTTTAGGTATATTTAAAACTAAATATCTTTCTTTATTCTTAACTAAAACTATACTAGTTATATTTACTTCTTTTTATAAGTCTAGTCCTCTACTTAAAGTACTTACTAGTTAATTATCTTTTTCTTTTATATATATAACTTTAAAATTAAATATTAATAAGTATTCCTACTATCTTATATAGCGTTATAATAAGTCTTTATTTATTATAAATTTTATAAAGTTTTTATTATCTATATAAACTCTTATTTTATATTTTACTCTTTATAGGTATACTTTCTATTATTTAAATACTTTATAGATTACTAGTATTTCTTAATTATAGATTAAGTAGTTAAGTTCTACTATCTTTATTTTCTTAAAAAAGTATTTAACTAAGTATTCTTATTTTATA
Source organism: Ophiosphaerella korrae (assembly GCA_028456385.1). Taxonomy (NCBI): domain Eukaryota; kingdom Fungi; phylum Ascomycota; class Dothideomycetes; order Pleosporales; family Phaeosphaeriaceae; genus Ophiosphaerella; species Ophiosphaerella korrae. Next base: position 10,901 of record JALNQF010000259.1, on the reverse strand, counting down.
TATTAGTCCTCTTATATTAGTACTATTCTATAGACTAAATTAGATATATCTATTTTTACTATTACTAGTAGGTTTAGGTTATATATTCTAATAACTAGGTTTTTTATAAACTTTCTTTTTATTTTATTAAATACTTTATTATACTCTTTTATCTATTAAAATAGTATATCCTTTTTTATAAGTCTAGTAATTAGTTTTATATCTTTAGACTATCTTACTATTAACATTTTATAAAAGTTTACTAGGCTATAAAATTACTATACTTCTTGTAAGTTCTTTAGTATTACCTATTCCTCGATTAATTTAATTTTTACTAGTTCTATAATAAATCTAAGGAAGTCTATCTCTTTTATATAGAATTTATATTTTCTTATTTTTAAAAATAACTTATTTTTTACTAGTTTCTCTAGTACTTTATAAACGTATTATATATATTCTTCTTCTATTTCTAAGAATATAAAGATATTATCTAGGTATATAAATATAAATACGTTTAAGTATTCTCTTAGTACTATATTAATTCTTTCTTAAAATATTACTAGTATATTTATTAATCTAAAGAGTATAACTATATATTTAAATAATCTATATTATATTCTAAATACTATCTTCTATTTATTACTTTTCTTAATTCTAATTTAATAGTAAGTATTCTAAATATCTAGCTTTATAAAGATCTTTACTCTTTATAGCTTATCTTATATTTTATTTATTTATAGTAAAAGGTATTAGTTCTTATTTATAATTATGTTTATTTTTTTAAAATCTACGTAAAGTCTCTTATTATCTATTCTTTTCTTATCTATAAAGATAAGTCTATATACTACTAAAGATTTAGATTCTTATATCTATCTTTTCTTTATTATATTTTTAATAAATACTCTTTTAATCTTAAATTCTTCTTCTATTTTTTTGTAGACTAAGCTCTATTTTATATTTTTTCTTTCTTTTACTTTTACTACTAAGTCCTATAGTTAGTATTCTAGGAAGTAATCTTCTAGTTTAGTAAGTTATTTTTCTTAATTTTTATATTCTTCTAGGAATTCTCTTTTATATATACTTATATTAGCTTTTAATATATTTTATTCTAAGTAACTAATTTTCTTTATTTTTTAGTTAATATTTAGGTTTACTAATTATAACTATAGTATTTCTAAGATTTTATCTTATTTATTATTAATTATTATTATATCTATAACTATATTTTTAATCTTTAATCTTTCTAATTCTAATATAGTAAGTAGTGTTTTAAACTTAATAGGTTCTTAGAATAGTTTTCTTTTAATTATACTAAGTTATTAAAAGTACTTCTTTATTATATAATTTATTCTTTATTCTTTTATAAACTTTTTACTTATAAATTTCTTTATAGCTCTACTATTAATTATAACTTATATCTTTTTTTTTAAAAGGTTCTTATTTTTATAATATATAAGCTTCTTATACTTTTAAGTTGTTTTTACTTAAGTATTATTATAAAGTATTTATTCTTTTATAGCTATTACTTTACTTTAAGTATATATTTTTTATATTTTAAGTATTTATTATATATATATTTATACTATAGTCTTTCTAAAACATATTTTTTAAATAGTTTTAGTTTTAGCTTTACTACTATATATTCTTCTTTAAGTATTATTTCTTATCCTAAGATATCTTCTATTATAATTACCTTTATATAGTTATAGCTTTTTTTTTTTACTAGCTATATATAATTATTTACTTTAGCGTTTCTATATATAATATAATTCTTTTCTAGGTATAATAGCTATAATACTTTAAAGTGTACTAGATATTTAAGATCTATTATCTTGTTATCTCCTTCTTAGTATTTGTCTTTACTAAGTATTTCTTCTATTAGGATATAGTATACTATTAGTACTTATAGTATATAGGCTTTATTAATCTATTGTAACTAGTGTACTAAAGTTAACTTCCTAATAACTTATAAGTTATTAGTAGATTAAAAGGTAATAACAAAAGCTTATATTATAATTAAGTAATAACTATAAATAATAGTTAATTTATGTATATAATATTAAATATTAGTATTCTAGGTTAGAGATTAGATTACTAATATTATCCTAATAATACGTATTCTATTAACTATATACTAGCGTTAATCTATTTATATAACATTATAGATTACTATTAATCTATTTATATATAATTATAGATTACTACTACGTATACGTATATTATTATAGATTACTACTAATCTATTTATACGTAATTATAGATTACTACTACGTGTCCTAGTTATAAGTAGTTTCCTAATTAAAGTTATTACTCTACTTGTCTTATACTTTATTAGTACCTAAGTTAAGACTAATTAGCTTTATCTCGATTTCTCTTGTTACACTTGTAATACTATCTCTCTCTCTAGATAAGTTCTAGTTTATTTATCTTAAAGTTAAAGTTATTAACCTAGTTTCTTTATTAATATAGAGTTCTTTATTTTCTCTTATACTTACTAAGTCTATTCTTTATTATCTTTAATTAGTAGATTATATATTATATTATAGTATTACTATATTTCTTTATTCTTATTATAAATCTATAAATCTTCTTTTAGAGTATATTTCTTTAAAATATAGTAAGGCCTATAAGGTATATATTTATACTAATACTTATACGTCCTATAATCTTTCTAGTATATCTCTTATAGAATATAGGTTAATAATACTTATTTATACGTCTATACTTATTTATAATAGAGAGAGCTATTAACTATACTTAAGATAAATTATCTAAATAGATTACTAAAGCTAAAAAAGAACGTAATTAGATTCTAAGTATATAAGTAGAAAATTATACTTATCTAATTTATCTCTATAAGATAAAGGCTCTAAATAATAAGAAGTTTATTACGTAAGCTATCTTTATAGAGTCTAAGCTTAATTTTAAAGCTATAGTAGAGGCTACTCTTACTATACTAAATACTTCTATTACTTCTCTATCTAGTAGTAGTAACGTTAGTTTTCCTAGTTTACTATAAAGCGTTCTAGAGGATTTTAATTTTAGAACTCTTTTAGTTTCTTAGAGTAGTTAAAGTTATCTTCTAGTTCCTATATATCTTCTTATAGTTACCCTTTTTTATCTATACCTATTTATTTTACTAAGTAGTAGTTCTTACTATTATAGAACTAGTATTCTAAGATTTCTTTAACTTTCTATTCTTTTTATTCTCTATATATATCTACTTTGTATACTAGTAGTTCTACGTTTTGTAGTACTATTTTAAGTAGCGCTACGTAGAAAGTTAGGTATATTTTTATCTTATTTAGTAGCTTTAGTTTAAATATAACTAGTGTAACTTCTTTCTTAATTACATATAGTCCTATTTTAACGTAATCTAGTTTTAAACTTAGTTATTTACTCTTAATATTTTTTTATACTAATTATACTTTTGCTCTTTCTTTAAATTAGGGTCTCTCTTTATATTTCTTATTATAATATTTTACTATTTAATTATATAAGAATTCTATATCCTATTTTAATTAATTATTTATATCTTTAAGTCTTTTAGTAAAGTTTTCTCTTCTTAGAAACTAAGATACCTAAGTTCTTAGTATTTAGTATATATTAAGGTTAAATCTATAGTTTATAAAGAAAAGTAATATTCTTATTACTATATTCTTTACGCTATTATATACTATCTATACTATAAGTAGTAGCTATACTTAATTGTTCTAGTTATAGTTAAGGTAGTATCTTAAGTATTATTCTACTATCTAATTTATATATTCTAATTATCTATCTATTTATAGATAGTATACTATAGATATTATATATTATATTCCTAATTATACTATTATTGTTCTCTATAGTTTTAATATAAATTATATATCTCTATTTATAATAATTTTATTTAGTAGTCTATATTAGCTAATTATAGTTCTTAAGACCTAATATATAGTAACTTCTATCTTACTTTTCTTTTTATATAGTCTAAAGTATAAGTACTCTATAAGCTTATTTACTATTATTAGAATTTTATTATACTTAACTCTTAATATTAAGTCTTTTAACTTCGGTAATTTTATAATAAAGTCTATTATAATAACTCTTTATAGTTATTCTAGTACCTCTACTAGTTATAGTATTTTATATAGTATATACCTACTATATTTATTTCTTTAGTATTCTATATAGTCTTGTAGTACTTCTATTACTAATTATCTTACTTTTAAAATATAATAGTTTTATAGTAACCTATCTAATATTTTATTAATACTTTAGTATCTATATACTAGTAGTTTATAGAATTATTATATAAACTCTCTCTATATCTTTTTTAGAATATATATTCTTCTATAAGCTTATATAAATATTTCTTAGATTTCTAGTTTTTTTATTTCTTTAAATACTTTTTACGTTGTTTTCTAAATCTATTTATTTAGCTCGCTACTCTTTCTTTTAAGTATTGTAGCTATTTTAAGTATATTTAGGACTAAATATCTTTCTTTATTCTTAATTAGAACTATACTAGTAGTATTTACTTCTTCTTATAAGTCTAGCCTTCTACTAAAGACGTCTATAAATTAATTATCTTTTCTTTTTATATATATAATTTCTAAGTTAAATATTAATAGGAATTCTTACTATCTTATATAGCGTTATAATAATTCTTTATTTAGTATAAATCCTATAAGATTTTTATAGTCTATATAGACCTTTATTTAATATTTTACTCTTTATAGGTATACTCTCTATTACTTAAATACTTTATAGATTACTAGTATCTCTTTATTATAGATAAAGTAGTTAAGCTCTACTAGCTTTATTTTCTTAGAGAAGTATTTAACTAAGTATTCTTTTTTAGTTTTTAGGTTTTCTTATATTAGTGCTATTCTATAAACTAAGTTAGACGCGTCTATTTTTACTATTACTAGTAGGTCTAAGTTATATATTCTAATAACTAGGTTTTCTATAAACTTTATTTTAATTTTATTAAATACCTCTTTATATTTCTTTATCTATTTAAATAGAATTTTTTTTTATAAGTTTTATTATAGGTTCTATATCTTTAGACTATCTTACTATTAACTTCTTATAGAAGTTTACTAACCTATAAAATTATTATACTTCTTTTAGGTTTTTTAGTGTTAGCTATTTGTTAACTAACTTAATTTTTTCTAGGTTAATCTTAATTTTTCCTAGTTCTATAATAAATCTAAGGAAATCTATTTTCTTTATATAAAACTCGTATTTTCTTATTTTAAAAAATAGTTTATTTTCTACTTGCTTTTCTAGTACTTTGTATATATATTATATATATTCTTCCTCTATTTCTAAAAATATAAGGATATTATCTAAGTATATAAACGTAAATACGTCTAAGTATTCTTTTAGTACTATATTAATTCTTTTTTAGAAGGCTACTAGTATATTTATTAAGCTAAAAGGTATAACTAGATATTTATATAATCTATATTACGTTCTAAATACTATTTTCTATTTATTACTTTTCTTAATCCTAATTTAGTAATAGGCGTTCTAGATATCTAGTTTTATAAAGATCTTTACTTTTTATAGTCTATCTTGTATTTTATCTATTTATAGTAGGGGGTATTAGTTCTTATTTATAACTATATTAGTTTTCTTAAAGTCTATATAAGGTCTTTTATTATTTATTCTCTTTTTATCTATAAATATAAGACTATATACTACTAAAGATTTAGATTCTTCTATTTATCTTTTCTTTATTATATTTTTAATAAATACTTATTTAATTTTAGATTTTTCTTTAGTTTATTTATAAACTAAGCTCTATCTTACGTCTTTTTTTTTCTCTATATCTATTACTAAGTCTTATAGCTAATATTTTAGAAAGTAATCTTTAGGTTCTATAAGTTGTTTTTCTTATTTCTTATATTCTTCTAGGAATTCTCTTTTATAAGTACTTATATTAGCTTTTAATATATTTATCTTATAGTAGTTAATTTTTCCTATTCTCTAGTTAATATATAGGTTAGTTATCTATAACTAAAGTATACCTAATATTATATCTTGTTTATTATTAATTATTGTTATATCTATAATTATATTCTTAATTATTATCCCTTCTAGTTCTAATATAGAGAGAACTATTTTAAACCTAATAGGTTCTTAGAATAGTTTTCCTTTAATTATACTTAGTTATTAAAGACTCTTCTTTATTATATAGCCTATTCTTTATATTTTTATAAACTTTTTTAATATAAAGTTCTTTATAGCTATACTATTAATTATTAATTATACTCTTTTTTCTTAGTACGTACCTATTTTTGTAATATATAGGCCTTTTATACTTTCTAGCTATTTTTACTTAAGTAATTTCTTAAATTATCTATTTTTCTAGGGCTATAGCTTTACTCTAAGCTTATATTCTTTATATTTTAGGTATTTGTTATATTTGTATTTATACTATAGCTTTCCTTAGACGTATTTCTTAGATAGTTTTAGTCTTAGCTTTACTACTAGGTATCCTTCTTCTAGTATTATTTCTTATCCTTAAATATCTTCTACTAGAATTACTCTTATATAATTATAGACTCTTCTTTATATAGGCTATATACTATTATTTACTTTAAGGTTTTTATATATAATATAATTCTTATCTAAGTATAATATCTATAATACTTTAAAATATACTAGATATTTTAGGTCTATTATTTTGTTATCCCCTTCTTAGTATTTGTTTTTTCTAGGTATATCTATTATTAGGATATAGTATATTACTAGTACTCTTAGTATATAGGCTTTATTAATCTATTATGTTTTTTTTATAAGGTACTACTACTCTCTTTATATAAGTATTCTTCTTACTATAACTATATATTATATTATCTATTCTTAAAATAGTATAAACTTTATTTCTTTAGGATTATATTCTTTCTAGTCTTTATATGCTTCCTCTATACTTATAACTAGTAAGTATTTCTAAATAAACTTCTATTATTTATTTTATTCCTCTATATCTATTATTATATAGCTATTATAGCTATATATATCTAGCTAGGTATACTCTATACTTTTTATACTAACCTATTTCTTACTTTCTTATAGTCTTTTAGAGAAAGCTATAGTAGTTTCTTTATCTAGTACTAGTCCTTTAGCCTAGATTAATAGAATCTAAGGTTCTTCCTTTTCTAAGTCTTCTATTAGTAAGTCTATTATATATACTATTTCTTCTAGCTACACTTTTATTCTTTCTTTTATTACTACTACTTTATTCTTTTATAAGAACTATCTTACTCTCTACTTACTAGAAAGATATATATAGTAGTTATCTTTATAATAAAAGGTCTAGTAGAGTATTATATACTATAATTCTTTACTCCTAGCTACTTTCTTCTAAAGTTTAGCCTATACTTATAGTACTTTTTTTTTTCTTAGTTATCTTTAACTATATTTCTTTATCTTTCTTATAGTCTTTACTTTTATAGTCTTTTATAAATTATCCTAGTTTTCTATATTTATAATATACTATATCTTTTTTCTTTTATAATTAGTAGTTATTTATATAGTAGCTTTTTTTACTATAGTTAAAGTACGTAAAGTCTTTGTTTTTCTTTTTCTTTTTATCCTTATTAGCGTTAAGGATTATAGAGTCTCTAATATTCTAGTTTCTAGGTTAGCTTCTATACTTATTCTTTTTCTATTCTTAAAGATTATTATTAATTTTAATTACTTACTATTTTATAGCTTTTAGTATCTTAGGTTTTTCTATATAAATTATTTTATATTAGATTTTTACGTTTAGTCCTTACTTAAATTATATTATTAAAGCTAATTTATTATATTTAATATTTTATAATAGTTATTTAAACTATAATATATATTTAAGAATACTCTTACTTTATATAAGCCTTTTAAGCTTTTCTTCTACTTATTAGGTAATATCTATATCTCTAAATACTACTCTTATTTGTTTAGTAAAGTATTTATAACTTCTAAAGATAGCTTTAGTTTTATCTTTCTATATTATTAGAGTATATATCGTGTAATTTATTTAGTAAGGTTTAAACTATCTTATTATATCTTCTTTAAAGTATATTCTAATATATATTACCTTCTTTTCTTCTATATTAAAGTATAGTACTTATATATTAATCTAGAGTTGTACTAATACTATAAAGGGTCTTAGTTTTTCCTTTATCTTATTAAACTTTTTAAGAATAGGTATCTTTAGTAGTTTCTTTACTATACTTATCTCTAATCTTTAGGTAATTAGTTCTATCTAGTTCTATTTCTTTCCTTTAATAATAGCTTTAATTTATACTTTATTTTACTTTATATAATCTTGTAGTTCTTTATTCTATATTTCTAAAGTATTAATTACTATCTTTATATCTTTTTTCTTAGAGATTAGGTTATTTATACAATCTTTAATTATTTCCTATATAGTACTATCTAACTTATAACTACTTTTAGGTGCTTTAGCTATTTATTTAGTTAAACTTTCTACTATTATATTAGCTAGACTATACGCTTCTTACGCTTTGCTCCTCTTAATAACTAAATTAGTAAGGTGTAACTAGTACACTAGGGTTAACTTCTTAATAACCTATAAGTTATTAGTAGATTAAAAGGTAATAACAAAAGCTTATATTATAATTAAGTAATAACTATAAATAATAGTTAATTTGTGTGTACAATGTTAAATATTAGCGTTCTAGGTTAGAGATTAGATTACTAATATTATCCTAATAATACGTATCCTATTAACTATATACTAGCGTTAATCTATTTATATAATATTATAGATTACTATTAATCTATTTATACGTAATTATAGATTACTACTACGTATACGTACGTTATTATAGATTACTACTAATTTATTTATATGTAATTACAGATTACTACTACGTGTTCTAGTTGTAAGTAGTTTTCTAATTAAGGTTATTATCCTACTCGTCCTATACTTTGTTAGTACCTAAGTTAAAACTAATTAGTTTTATCTCGATTTCTCTTATTATACCTATAATATCTATTATATTTTCTTTATAAGGTATTACTATTCTTTTTATATAAGTATTCTTCTTACTATAACTATATATTATTCTATTTAATATTAGAATATTATAAACTTTATATTCTTTAAGTTACGTTCTTTCTAGTTTTTATACACTTCTTCTATACTTATAACTAGTAAGTATTTCTAAATAAACTACTATTCTTAGTTTTATTCTACTATATCTATTATTATATAGCTATTATAACTATATATATTTAACTAAGCGTATTCTATACTTTTTATATTAACTTTCTTTTTATTATTTTCTAATTCTTAAGAAATAACCTAAGTAGTCTTTATATCTTCTACTACTCTTTTAGCAAGAGTTAATAGTACTAGAAGCTTTTTTTCTTCTAAATCTTCTATTAGTAAGTCTATTATATAAGTTATTTTTTTAAGCTATACTTTTATTTTTTATTTTTTTATTACTACTATTCTATTCTTTTATAAAAACTATCTTATTTCTTACTTACTAGAAAGATATATATAGTAGTTATTATTATAGTAAAAGGTCTAGTAGAGTATTATATATTATTACTCTTTACTTACTACTACTTTTTCTTAAAGTTCTACTTATACTTATAGTACTTTCTTTTTATCTTTAGTTATTTATAACTAGGTTTTCTTCTTTAGATTTTTACTTTTATAATCTTTTATAAAGTATCTTAATTTTCTATATTTATAGTATACTATATCTTTTTTCTTAGATTATTAGTCTTTTATATAGTAGCCTTTTTTACTATAGTTAAAGTATATAAAGTCTTTATTCTTCTTTTTTCTTCTATCTTTATTAGTATTAAGGATTATAAAGTCTTTATTATTATAGTATCTATATTATCTTCTATCTTTATTTATTCTCTATTCTTAGAAGTTATTATTAACTTATATTACCTAGTTCTTTAGAGCTTCTAGTATTCTTAGTTTCTTTATATATATTATTTTATACTAGATTCTTAACTTTAGTCTTTATTTAAATTATAATATTAAAGATAGCTTATTCTATTCTATATTTTATAATAGTTATTTAAACTATAATATATATTCTAGAATACTTTTATATTATATAAGTTTTTTAAGCTTCTTTTTAGCTTATTAAGTAATATTTATATCTTTAAATACTACTCTTGTTTATTATATAAAGTATTTATAACTTCTAAAGATAACTCTTATTTTATCTTTTTAGGTTCTTAGAGCGTATATTATATAATCTATCTAGTAAGGTTTAAACTATTTTATTATATCTTCTTTAAGATATATTCTAATATATATTACTTTTTTATCTTCTCTATTAAAGTATAGTACTTATATATTAATCTAAAGTTATACTAATACTATAAAAGGTTTTAGGTTCTTTCTTATTTTATTAAACTTTTTAAGTATAAGTATCTTAGGTAGTTTCTTTATTATACTTATCTTTAGTCTCTAAGTAATTTATTCTATCTAATTCTATCCTTTAATAATAGCTTTAATTTAAGCTTTATTTTATTTTACGTAGTCTTATAGCTCTTTATTCTATATTTTTAATACTTTAATTACTAACTTTATATCTTTTTTATTAGAGATTAAGTTATTTAGATACGTTTTAAGTTATCTCTATATAGTATTGTCTAACTTATAACTACTTATAAGTACTTTACCTCTTTATTTAGTTAAACTTTCTACTATTATATTAGCTTAGACTATACGCTAATTACGCTTCGCTTCTCTTAATATCCTAATTAGTAAGGTATAATAGAGTTACTATTATTAACTACAATAACTTATTAGAGTATAAGTAGATTAAGAGTTAATAATAAAGCTTATATAGTATTCTATAATAAGCTATAAATAATAGATAATATTTTATAACTATTAAAGTATTATTACTTATAGTTAATAATTAAATTACTAATACTAT
>JALNQF010000258.1:0-58581 GCA_028456385.1 Ophiosphaerella korrae | reverse complement strand
TTACTACCTCTAGGCTATAGTTAATAGAGTTAGAGAGTAGGTTTAGTAAGTACTTTTTAAAGTACTCCTAAGTAAGAAGTTTATTTACGTTTAGATTACGCTTAATATATGTATACTATTATTTACGTAGGTCTCCCTTAAGGTATTATATAGACTAAAGGACTTTATCCTTTTTTACTCTAAAGTCTTAGAGTATAAGGTAAAATACTATTTTATATAAGTAATAGTACTCTTAGTATTTTTTTAGAGATTTACCTTTATATACTATAAGCTCTTTAGAGTAAAGTATACGCTTTATATATATATTATTAACTAGAAAGTCTATATTATACTTTTAAGAAGTAATAATAGTAACTTTAAAGTTATTCTTAAGGGTTATAGCGTAAAGAGTAGTTTATTCTTGTTCTAGATATATAATCTTATCTTCTAGGGTATAGAGTATACGTAGTTAGGCTAATTTATTACGTCTAGTAGTTACTTCGTAAATATATTCTTTAATTGTTACTAGTGTACTTAGTGCGTAACCTAGCTACGCGCTACTTATACTCTATATAGGGTCTCGTTTAACTATTAACTATATATTTTCTTTTATTATTATAGCTTATTATAAAGAGTATATTATTATTATCTCTAGACTATTAGTAAAGAAGTATTATTATATTAAGAAGTAGCTAGAAGATAATAGTACTTACTATAAGCTATAGGAGATAGTAAAGGGATAATAGATAGTATTTAATAGTACTACTAGTATCTAAAAGATAATAAAACTTACTTTACTCTCTTTATAAGTATTAAGCCTTTTATACGCCTATATAGCGTACTAGCTTTACTTTAGATTATAACTATATAATATTATAATCTTTAGTGTATTAGCCCTACCTCTAACTTATACTAGAGTTTACAAAAGTCTTAAGTATTTAACAAACCCTTGTTATATATAATTAAGTAATAAACTATAAATAATAGAGTATATCTTATAATATTAAAGTATTATTACTTTTAGTTATAGATTAGATTACTAATATTATCTTAATAATATATATTACTACTAACTATATATCTTTATTTTATACCTAATCTATAATATAATTCTATAGATTATCTTAATCTATTACTTTATTACGTAAATCTATAGATTACTTATATTACGTATTCTAATTATAAGTTATTACTTTACTTATCTTATACTTTATTCGTACTTAAGTTAAAACTAATTAGTTCTATTATAATTTCTCTTATTATATCTATAATAATAAGTAAGTACTTTACTAACTTTATATACTTATTTAAGTATATAACTTAATAACGTAGTAAAGTAGTATCTACTATATTATTTATATATATATAAGTTATACCTAGTCTCTTTATACTTTTTATAGTGCGCGTAAGCTTAGTAACTTAAGCTTAATTACTCTTTATCTTAATACTATATAGCCTCTTTCTAAGTAAGTATATTTTCTCTTAATCTTTTTATTAAAACTTTTTATATCTAAATCTACTTCTTCTTTTATAATCTATACTTACTAGTTATTTTATTAGCTCTCTTAAGACTAGAAATCTAATTATATATTAACTTAGCTAATAGTATTATTTTATAAGCTTTTTTTTAAGTTAATTAATTATATTAATAATTAGTACTAGTAATAAGCTTTTATACTAGCGTATATACTTATATATAAGTATTAACTAAGCTTTTAGCTTATATATATTACCTAGTATATAAAGTACCTAAAGAACTTCTAGTAGAGTAGCTAGAGTAGGTATTTAAAGCTAAATATTAAGTTTTAAAATAACTACTTCTAGCTAGAGTAGAATAAAGCTAGTAGCTTAAAAAGCTAAGTAAATATTTACTCTTATAAAGGCTTAGTTAAAGGCTTTATAGAAAGTTAGTAAGAATTTAAGTTTAGTAATATAATTAATATAGTTTTAGATTAAGCTTTTAACTTAATAGTTATATACTTTCTTTAATAAAGAGAAGTAGCTAATATTAAGAAGCTAAAGTAAGTAAGATAAGTAAGCTAGTATATAGAGTATATAGATATTATTCTCTTTATAAATTTTATAGAACTTAAGAGTATAGTAGCTCTTATAACTATTAAGTATAAGTAGCTAATATATATTAACTACTTAGTTCTTTATATACTTATTAAAGTACCTAAGCTAGTTAAGAGCTATCTTATCTATTATCTAGCTATTTTTACTAATTATAATAGCCTAGTCTTATAAGATATAGTCTTCTTTATACTAAGTAGTAAGATAGTATTTACTAGTAAAGATAAGGAATAGTAAGACTATCTAGCTAGTAGCGTTAATTACTTAGATTAATATTACTTACTTATAATTACTTAGCTAAATAGCTTTTAGCTAGCCTCTCTTCTCTAACCTAGTAATAATAAGTTAAGTTTAGATCTTACTTATTATAAAGCTAGCCTTATTAAAGTTATAGATATTTTTCTTAGCTATTCTATATATAGCTTTTATATACTATACTAGCTTAAACTAGTAACTTATAGTAGCTATATCTTTATATAAAGCTTACTACCTATTATATATATAATTAAAACGTGTTGTAAGACTATCTATATACTTAATAAAGTTACGCGCCTAGTAGATACTAATAGGGCTACCTCTATACTAAGTAAGTAGTTTATTAGCTATCTTACGTATAGTAGCTAGAGTTAGAGTAAAACTACAAGAATCTAGATTAAGAATATAATTGACTATTACCTCCTCCTCCTCTAGCTAGCTAAGCTTCTTTAAGTTAGGCTAGCAATCGTGTTAGGTAGAGACACTAGCGCGTCGGCGATTAAGTATAGTTTGCAATATATTAAAGGTTTAGCTAGTAGTATTCTTAGTCTTTATCTAATTTAAGTTAAGAGCTAAGATAGTAAGCTAAATACCTGCTTCTTTTAAGAGCAATTGAGAGGTATTACGTAGAGCTATTGTATATTAGAGACAAGATAGGCGCGCAAAGTTAGTGGGGTGCCCACTTGCTTATAATACCTACTCGCTTGTAAACTACGTTATAGTAAGGGCGTATTCGTATGTTAGTAATAGAGGCTGTAAATTAATTAAGAGAGATAGATAATTAGTAGAGGATTTAAAAAAGAGGAGTATAAAATATATACTCTATATCCGCTACAAGTCAAGAGGCTCTTGTCGATGTAGCATGCTTCTGATAGCGGGCACTATATTCCTTGAAGGGAAAAGACATTGGTTAGTATTTAGAACTACCAAGAATTATTCAATCACTATTTTATAGCCTATTTTCTCAAATCCATTAATTTCTTATCTTCTTACCTCTGATGTTGAAAGTAGCCTCGCTCCGAGTTCTCAGGTCTCATTTCCCATCATGCCTACCATCTAGCTGGTTCTACTAACATCAGTCAAAGCGCAACTCCATTACTTCTCTCCACACAGTCAGCTATGACATTCTTGCTAATTCCTAGAGTTAGGGAAGCCAGTGCTCGCGTCTCCTGTCCACGTTAGGCTAGGTCTAGTTCGCCCGTCAATCACGGTGTACTGGATTTACGGTTAGTACGGTTAACGAGGTTCACGGAGTTGTATACGTAGCTGACGAAGCAGTCAGTACTTCTGTTAGCGAAAGAGGTATAGATATCCTCACACAGGGCAACACCGGGGAAAATCACTGGAATATCTTCGGCAATGCGAATGCACACTCTCAGCGCCGTTGGCCGGCGTGATACTGTAGGTTCCTTATGCTGCAAGGCATGCGATCTAGTTTGACTAAAGTATGCATGTCTGCCTAGCTACCCTGATTATTTTGGTCCGATTGGCTCTAGACACAGCATACCTAATGTAAAGCCATCTTGTGCTTAGTGTGAAAAATTCTAGTTCTATGCGCTCATCGAGTTATACTATAACGTAGATTACTCTCCTCCCTAGAAAGCACTTTAGACGTTAATCCTAAACATAGATAAGCGTAGCTATCTCCCTAAACGATATAGGCTGGCTTTTGTTAATAAGAAGTTTGAAGATTTGGCTATATACACTACGTCGTGGGAGGTAATGTAGGCTAATAGGAAGACTGAGAAGAAGCGAAAGGAGCGAGAGTTAGACAGCACTATTCGCAGGGTCTTAGTAGAGGAACCCAACAATGTTGCCGCTTTAAAACTAGCAAGTTAGAAGGGTATTATCGTATAAGGAAGGGCGATTCTGTTTAAAGGTGAGCACTATTTTCATCCTGTGAGGTTTGCTAATGTAGCTAGAACGGAGGGAAGGTGTTTTATTGCGTGGTAGAGTCTAGGCATCTTACAATGCCAAAGATCGACAGTAACTGAATACAGAGCATAGCTGACTACAAAGGCAATAGTAATTGCGAGAAGGATTTTGGAGGAAATCAAAAGACAACGAGTAGTCTCGACTAGATGTAAAGCCCCCTTCACGAAAGCAGTGGTGATGGCGGTGTGCGTCCTTGCAAGGTTCCGTTATTATGCCTCGAACCGGGCTTGTCGCTGAAACACCATCCTACAGTCAATTTGTTAGCTTGAGCTCTGTAATTTGTCGGAGGCAAGGCGGTGCCTACAGAGCTTCCTATGATTGAACGTTTTTTTTTTTGAGGTTCAGCCTTGGGGAAATGGTAGTGATTATCGCCTAGACTCAGCCTTGCGCTTCCGGTGAGCAGCAAGCGAGGCTGTTGTGCATTTGATGGCTTTTCTGCCGTGTGTTTGATTCGTCCACATCAACAAGATCCATGTATTTAGTTATACCGATCTGAAGGAGAGCCCTGGAGGGGCTGAAGACGAGAACTCAATACACTGGAAAATTCTAAGGTAGAAGTTGCCAACAACCCGGTTCAAGTGATGATCCTATACCTCAACGTCTATTTGTAGAAGGCTGGGTAGTGCTTCGCGGTATACATTCAAATCTTTGCCCGATCCTTGGTATGCGACGCGACGATTATGGTCACGTGGTAGCTATTCTGTTTTATCGCGAGTACATAATAAAGCTTAATGAATTGAGATTAGCTACATTGAGCATTGTTGGTTGGGAGTCAAATATGGACTGCTCATATTTTCACCTAATGGAACAATCGAATTGCCTGGTGAAGCAACCAGCCACGCATGCAACTCAGCCTGCAGCTCACCTTTCAGCTCGTGTAAAGCTGTACGATAGGCCGAGGCCCTACTTCCTTCAACCTTACTCTCCATCTATGCTCTTATCTGACTTTCAGTCGACTCACTACATACTGCTTTGGGCATCCTAGTACCAATAAAAGATCTAGCCTTCCCGCGGCTCCTTGCGCACTCGGAATATACTGCTTAAAGCGCTAACGGCTGTCTGCTTCGTACTTGTGTGCTCGTCTACTCTACTATCAACTACGCCGACAATACCGCGAACCCACAAATTTTCTAAGACCGGCATGACTGACAGCTCTGCAAAGACAATCTCCATTACAGAAGGGAGCAGTCATGTCGAGGTGGAAGAGGCGGAGTTGCCGTACACACTGGTGAGGGTACTAGGGCGGGGTGGATGCAGCGTCGTAGAAGAAGTAAAAGACCGGACCACGGGGAATGTGTTTGCGCGCAAAGTATTCTTCCTAAAAAAAACGAAACAAAAATCATATGAGACGGATATTTGAGAATGAGGTCAATATTCTTCGGTCGCTTGGGGAGAGTCATCATCATATAGTCCGTATATTCGCCACGTACACGACCAAGAATAGCCTTGCGCTTATCATAAGTCCGGCTGCGGACAGTGGCGATCTTGAAAAGTATCTGGATGCATTTCCTACGGATGGGAAGAATGAACAGTTACAACAAGTGATGGCCCCAGTCCTTACTCGAGCATTTGGGTGTTTGGCCGCTGGGCTCGACTTCCTGAAGCAAAACAACATAAGACACAAAGATATCAAGACAAGTAATATCCTAGTTCACAACTCTCAATTATATTATACAGACTTCGGCCTTGCTTTGGAGTCCAGCATGCTTGAAAGCAGCACGACGTATGGTCTTCCCGATGGCTTGACACCAAGGTTTGCAGCACCAGAAGTCCTGCAGGGAAATCCACGCAATTCGTCCTCCGATGTATATTCATTGGGCTGTGTTTTCATAGAAATATTTGCCGCCCTCACCGAATCAAATGGTTTGCAGAGCCTTGATTACGAGGAAAGTCTTGGATTTTCGGCAGCTATGGAGAGTATACACCAGCAGCTCTACGCACGCAAGTCTTCCTTCCTAACCCCGATTCCCGAAATTATCATCAATATGACCCAACCAATTGCCAAGAACCGTTGCACAGCATGGGAGTCGTGGCAAGCGTGTTCGCGATATCCCGGTTTGTATTGCCAGATATGCAGGTATTCGAGTATCAAAATAAAATCAAACATCCCAGACAAGCAGCTACCGAAAAACAAAGGGCAAGATGGTATGAGTCACGACAAAAAACAGAAAAATGGTAACGGTTACCATTGCCATGAAGATGAATTCGGTAGCCGAAAGTATGGAGCTCTGCTTGCTGCAGGTGAGTTTGGCACAGATGGGTTTGACAGAGATGGGCTTGATAGAGATGGGTTTGATAGAGATGGGTTTGATAGAGATGGTTTTAACAGAGATGGTTTTGACGGAGATGGGTTTGACAGAGACGGGTATGGCAGGTATGGGTATGGCAAAGATGGATTTGACAGAGATGGATTTAATAGAGATGGGTATGACCGAGATGGGTTTGACAGAGATGGGTATGACTGGGGTGGGTATGGCAGAGATGGGTTTAGTCAAAATGGGTTTGACAGAGATGGGCTTGATAGATACGGGTATGGCTAGTATGGGTATGGCAAAGATGGGTTTGATAGAGATGGGTATGACTAGTATGGGTATGACAGAGATGGGTTTGACAGAGATGGATTTGACAGAGGTGTGTTTGCCAGATGTCGCTATAAGAGATATAGGCATTCTACAATTTAAATTTATAGACAAAGATTCGATAGAGCAAGTGTCGACGTAGAGGACTATAGAAATCGATTTAACATAAGTAAACTAGAAACCGCAAAGGTGATTTGGAATACAAGTTAATGCTATAAAAACGTTACTAAGAGGATACAAGGGTGAAGATACCTTGTATCAATTATATCAAGACCCGGCTAACCGAAGCTTACAACCTCTCTAAATCATCAAGAGGCTATCGCGTACATAATTAGCTTCCGCTTCTTGAGATATACAATGAAAGGTACATTTTTTAGTACCCTATCTCTACAATACAGCGCTCTATCCTTAGCCAAAGTATTTTTCAAAGCATAGGCCATAAAACTACATAGTAAAGTATCTTAACGCCTCCATGTACATACCTCGCAATCCTATATCTATTATCTATACCTAGCAGCCACACTAGGAGAGTATTTTCCTGCTTTTTTAGACCACCAAGAGCTGGCTAGGCGCAGGCACGCAGAACCGAATAACAATGTCTTCCTCAAGTACGGAGGCAAAAGTTCCTATCGACGGACAGGAAATGAGGAAAGGAACACTGCAAATTACAAAATAACTAAAAGAGCAGTAAGCCATTACCTCGTCGCAAGGGCTTTCATGGCTGGAAAGCAAGGTAAGAATACAAAGTTCGCTGTATCTCGACCGCACCTCGAGGGACCCGAAACCCAAAATCAAGAAGTTACGCCTCGTCAGAACAATGTAAAATGATCTACAATAATGTATTACAACAATATACTACACATGCACTCATCCCAAAAAAAAAAATAAAATAAAATAATTACCCAGCCCAAACACCAAACCCAATGGACAAACCCCACACTCACTCACCCACCTACAACCTCACTCGCCCCTCCTCCGCCCGTCCTCCAAACAAACTCATAAACCCACTCCTCCTCTCGTCCCCCCTCTCCCGCGCCCTCCTCGCAACCCCTTCCCCAACCACATCCTCGCCACCCATCCAGGCGGGCCTGCTGATAGTAAAATCGGCCGTCTCAAACGTATTCCTCCAGCGCGTGGCAAACGCGTCAAAAAACCCGCTCTCCTCTTCTTCTTCGGGGACGCGGGTGCGCCGGGAACTGGGTTCGGCGCGGGGCACGGGCGTGTTATTGTTGTTGTCGTTGTCGTTGTCCGAGTAGCGCTCCGCGGGCGGCGGCGGTGGGCGTTGTGCGAGAAGGCTCAGGGCATCGGTGTTTGCGCCGGCGGCGTGAATCTCGCGGTCGATGAGGGCGCGGCCTTCGCGCCAGCTTCCGGTGCCGGCGTACTCGCCCTGCGCATCTTCCTCGTCGTCAAGGAAGTCGCCGAAGCCGCAGATATTCTTGATCTTGCTGTACAAGCCGAACGCGGTCGCAAACACGGGGACGAGGATGAAGATGGGGAAAAAGGACGAGAAGCCTTTACCTAGGGGACTGAGGTCGATGAGTTTGCCGAGGAAAGTGTGGAACATGGTTTCCTTCCAGATGTTGCGGTCGGTCATGGTGAGGAAGTTGTAGGAGAGGGGCACAGTCAGCTTGGCGACTTGCAGGCCGTACCAGGTGGCGCTCTCCTGGTATGTGTTGCGGCGGACGAGCGCGCGGTTGCCCCAGATTTTGACTTCGGTCAGACTGTAGAAGGCGCAGATGCACATGTAGCAGAGCCACAGGGCGGCCATGACCTGGCTACCGAAGCCGATTTGGCTGCGGGCGGAGGGGTAGCGGTGGACGACGGTCCAGCCGATGATGGAGAGTTTGGGGCCGCCAAAGTCTTGGGCTTCGCGGACGCATTCGGACCATACAATGGCAGTGGAGGCGAGGACGGTTACAGCCCAGGTGGCGTACGTGAGGACCGGGACGATATGGGTATGCAGGACGAAGCGTGTATATGGTGTGAGGATGGTCACGCGACTAAGCAGTCGGTGAGATGATTGGTATGGCGGGGTTTTGAACTCCAGGCGCTGGCTGGCTTTTGAATCGAGAATCGCCTGTGTTCGGAGAGCCTTGCGCACGACGTGATCCCACTCATTTTCGAATCGCAGTCTGGCGTGTCGGGCTCTTTTCAACTTCCTCGAAAGCTCGGCCAGATACCTCTCTGTGACCACTGGCGGAATCGTCGTGCCAGCCGCAGCTCTTGCGCCGTCTGTTCGGCTTTCAAGCAGGCCTCCCTTATCTGCCAGCTCATCAATCCACTCCCGAAACTCCTGAGCAATCGCATTCTTCCTTTGCGTCAGCTGCACCACCTGCTGCTCGTACCGGTCCAGCTTCTCCCGCGCCTCGGTCAACCGCTCATGCGTCTTTGGCGCCGAACCCTGTATCCTCTTCAGCCTCTCGCTAACATTCGCATATCTAAACAAGCTCCTGGGAAACGCAACAAGCCCGTGGCCCATCAAATAGATGCCCAATATCAGACCCCACGTGTACGCCAGCGCCATAACCAAGCTCTTGAACGTATCCAAATGGAAGCCATTCCACCAGATCAAATACGCCGACCCAGCCACGCTCGCCGCAATCACCATAGCCCAATACCTTCCCAGACTTCTAACCGCATACATAACCCGCGCCTTGGGCTCCCGATAGCCACTGTCGCAGTACTCGCCGAGCATAGGCAGAATAGCCCATGTCAGCGCGAAGGTAAGCCAGTATATTATGCGCCACGACTTGTACACGACCGTGTCCGAAAGCCAGATGCCTCTTGCGCCCTCGGTATCCGTGCCAGCGCTACTCGCCAGATCGATGGGGAGCAGCACAACGATGCTGGCGGGCAGCGCGATGGCGAGGAAGACGGGCACGGTCACGTATGCGGGGGTTGTGCGCAGCGGGAGATAGTAGCGGAGGAGCAGGACGACGAGCCCGCATATCGCCAAGAGGGACAGGACGAAGAAGGCGCTCGAGCCGGCCGAGGAAGACGCCATTGTGTACAGCGCATATACCGAGAAGGAGGTCGAGCAGTGTGTTTTGAACAGCGTGCTATTGCGAAGTTGCAAAAAGAGGGTGCCTGGGCCGGACGAACAGGTGATGCGGAATGCGCCGGGCGGTGGGGGAACGACGCGGAAAGCCCAATTTCGGATGCGGGAGACGCCAAAGCCGTTTCTAGGGCGTTGACATGGTTTGCTGCTTTGGGGGGGGAGGGAGCACTGGAATTACAAGCCAGTTGGTTTGTTTCGGTTCAGGGCGGGTTTTGTGTGTGTGTGTGTGTGTGTGTGTGTGTGTGTGTCGATTGTTCGGACGTGGCTCTCTCTCCTTGCAACGGCTGGACCCTGAGACCAGCCGCATGCATTTGCTTTCGTCATACAAGGCGTGAGTAGCGGGGTTTGGGCGACGCCACTGCTTTGTAATCGCCGGCCATCCTTTTCCCGCGCAGAAACGGGCTATTGCAATCGGCATCCTTCACACACCCAGCGATTGCATCATCCGGCTCTTGCTCTTGCTGCGGGGCGCGCATACGATTAACTAATCCACCATTACCCATCCACACCTCATCTGCCACCGCTATCTATTCCAAATCCCTCTTCCCACGCCTTGCCACTAAATCAGTAAGTTCGCCAGCATCGCCGCATATAAAACACCCATACCACCACCCCCTCACACCAAAAATCCACAACCTAACGTTTGATTCTCAGCATCTCAGGCTCCTCGCTCCCCCCCCCCTTCACCCCCCTTCGCCCCCACCCGCAACCATTTCCTCCTTCATCCGCCGCATCTTCACGCGCGCCCCCTCGCCCGCCACAATGTCCGCGACAAAAACAAAAGTGCAGTCCATCATCGACGAAAACCCCGTCGCCGTCTTCAGCAAATCCTACTGCCCCTACTGCCGCGATGCAAAGCAGCTGTTGAGCGACAGCGGCGCCAAGTTTTATGCTATTGAGCTGGACCAGGTTGGTATGTTGACATGGAGTTTTACTTGCTGCACCCATGGGGAGAGGATGGAGGCTAATATGAGACAGATGATGGCTCGGCGATTCAGTCTACGTTGGGGAATATGACGGGCCAAACTACGGTGCCGAATATCTTCATTGCGAAGAAGCATATTGGTGGGAACTCGGATTTGCAGGCGAGGAAGGGTGATTTGCCTACGTTGCTCAAGGACGCGGGTGCTGTTTGAGCAACAACGTGATATATAGCGCGACGGATACTCGACGCAAATGCCCAAAGTACCAGGATGCAACGCCAAAAACATGGCCATGAAATGAAAAGAAATCATCGCCACAAATTCCATCCCACCAGCACAGTGCATTGAAAACAAAGCTTCTCGTGAATCTAACTGGGTAATCTTGGTGGCGATGCTCCATGAGTCCACATGCCCTCGTCGTCTCGACGACCCCCCACCCCAAGTCATACAATGCTTGCCTTTTTCAATACTCATCCAAGCTAGCCCTAAGCCTCCATCTCATCCACTATCTGATCTACTCCCGTGTATACATACCCTCCATGACCCGTAACCACCGTGTGGTGCCATATGCAATGGTTCTCATAACATCATTCATTTCCATTCGCCTCATGTTTCGGATGAATAACGACTTCCTACGTCTGCATGGCATCCGAGAATCCTTGGGCTGCTGTTGTCGCAAAGTACCTGACATCTACATCGTCATCCTGCTGTAGCTTCTCCAGGTTCGGTAGAATGCTCTTTGTGATGAGATCTGTCGCCTTTTGGCAGCCCTGGCCAGGCGTGCCGGCCTTCTCAAGTGCAAGCACTGTGCCCTGCTCGGGCAGTTGCTTCAATGTGTTGATAAGGATTCCATATGACTTGGCCACATTAAATCGAATGTTGGGGATATCATCGTTGACGAGTTTGTCCATCATTGGGAGAATAGATTGCTCGATGACGTCAAGGCTGAGAGCAGGTGCAAGAGTCTAGCAACCGTTAGCAGCAAACTTGGGAAAACCGAAAACATCTACTTACTGAGACGGCGAAGCAGGTGGTCATTCGGTATAGGTAGTTGGGATGCTGACCCATGGCCATGACTTTGGGAACGATGGCGTCGCTCGCCCACTGAACACCAAAGACCTCGGTGAGCTTCTTGAGGTTCTGAGTAGAAGCCTCACGGATTGAGAAGACGGTGTCGCCAAGCCAGCTCATGCACAAACTGCTCAGCTGTTCGTCAAAGAACTTGACACCAAGCTGTGATGCCAGGAGGGGAACGTATTCGATGATGGCCAATCGAACGCGCCATTGCTTGTCCTCGGCGAGCTGAACAATGGCAGGGAGGAGTGATTGAGAAAGAAGCTCGATTCCAATAACTGTATCTGGTCAGTCTCCCATATTCATCAATACGTAAAGGCTGACGAACCGTTGTTAACAGACTCGAGCTTTGAGATGATGTTGAGCCTGACATCGGGGAACTCATCCTTGAGCATCTGAAGGAACATGGGGAGAAGATGTGAGATAGTCCTAAGCACTGTTAGTGGGCACGTGATTAGGGGTGGCAGATACGCACTCTTCCTTTCCGAGAATTGGAGCCAGCCCACTGATTTGGGTTCCGAGAGCAGCGCGAACGTGTTGTGACTGATCGGAGACCAGCTCCTCTATACTGGACATGACATCGTGAAGAAGGGTTTCGCGTTCGAGAAGCGCACAGAAGCCTTGGATTGACCATCAGCAAAAGCCCCACTATTCAGCCTTGCTGCAACCTTACCTGGGATTTGCCCCGCAATCGCACTACGAACCTCCGCCTCGGTGTCTTTCAAAAGTTTGACGAACGCAGGGACAAGGTCTCGGTTGACCACCTCCTCGTCGACGGCTTTCGCGATCTAGCCCATGTTAGCCTGAACCTTATTTGCACCCGTCTCGCGTCTTTGTGCTCACCTTCTCATACCGGTCTGCTACCATGTAGCGCACCCTCCAGCTCTTGTCGTCGAAAAGGTTCCGGAGAGCTGTCAACAGCACACCATGGCTTGACTGCTGCTCCTTGGGCACAGCTTCTGCGATGGCAATGAGGATGTCGACAGTCAAGAGCCTGACACTATCCTGGTCGTCTGCTGCCAGGTGCTGGAAAAGCGGAATCATCTCATCAATGACGATTCCTGCTGGCATAGCCTTGATGAACTTGGCGAGATTGTTCGCGGCTTGTCTTCGGACCATGGGCGTGTCGTCGTGTACTAGCTGGCCGTAATGCTGGCGCAGAGCTTCTTGCGACGGAGGCGTGGCGCGTGTGTATGGGGTCTGGTAGAGGCCAGTCGCAGAAATCTTTGATGTAAACCAGTCGGCCTTGGAGAGGCGCATGACTAGGGGTATAAAGGCATCTTCGACCTGCTGCTGGGACAGCTCCTCGCAGATTTTGTTGAGCGATTCGACGGCCTGCACGTGTTAGGATTACGGCCAGAGTAGCTGGGGGAAGAGGGCACACCTTCTCCCTGACAAGCGGCTCCTCTATCGCGGCGAGGTTCTCGAGGGGCGAGAGCAGCACATGTGCATGCCCTGGGCCCCCTACATACTCGACAAACTTGCCTAGCTCCTCGCTAAGAGCTGTGAGCACCTCGTCTTCGTCCTCGACAGACTCTAGGCACGCCGTTAGCTGGGGATGGAATGCCTGGCTGGGCAGACGGCGCCTTACCGTCCAGGAAGGGAATGAGCTCGTCCCGCGTCCGTTCTGCGCCGAGGGCCAGCGCAATGGTGTTGAGGCGGTGGATGGCGTTCAATCGCAGAATCACGTCATCGTGCTTCAGCTCGTCAATGAGAACGGCGATTGGGTAGAGCTCGTCGTTTTGGTTTGCGTCCATTGTGGGCCGTGTGCGCGTGTGTTGGGTGATGAGGCAGGCGGCTGGGGCAGGCGACAATGCCCAGGAACAACAGGCGCAGGGGCGTCAGGGAGTGCAGGAGCAGGCCGAGATGGGGGTTCTGACTAAGCCCTGGCTGGTGGTGAGCGCGAGATGGCAGGGGCGGCGAGGGCGGGCGCCGGGTGGTGTTGACGTACCTGCTGTTTGTGAGGACTAGAGGCGAAGAGGGGCTCTGGTGGCTGGCAGAGACAGGCGAGGCAGTGGCGGCGAGCAGAATGGAATGAGAGGCAAAGAGTCGGGGGCCCTCTCCGGCTCGGTTGGGCTTGTATGGAAGGCTGTTCGCGGTGTGGAATGGTTATGTGCAGCCTGCGTGCAGCGTTGGCTGCCAGCCTCTAGCACTGGCGTCGCTGGTGCTGGTGTGTGCCAAGCCTTTGAGCCTGAGCCACCCCTGTCGCGGGGCAAGCGCGACGGCCATGCACGCTGCTGTCTGGTTTTTCGGTCCGGCCATGCCACATGCTTTTTCTGCATCGCCGGCTTTTCACTCACTGCCTTTGTCTGGCGCTGGCTGCTGAGGAATGGACGCCAATCAAGAGCCGGCTGTGCCTGGAGTCGACGGCCCGCGTGAGACGCAGCCTTTGCTTCGTCGGCGGCCTTCTGCTGCCCCACGCGACTCGCAGCCTCTGGCCAAACAGCTCACCACACGCCACGCCTTCGCTGTGCTTGTCACCCTTCAGATAGGCTCGGGCATATTTGCCTCGCCTGCCCAGGTTGATAGCAACGTGCCGTCTCCAGGCACTGCTCTCCTTGTCTGGGCGCTTGGAGGGCTTCTCTCGTGGGCAGGCGCTGCATCCTTCGCTGAGCTGGGCGCGGCACTGCCTTTGAACGGTGGCATGCAGGAGTACCTGCGCCACGTCTATGGTGATACTGCCGCTTTTCTCATGGCCTGGGTCTACATCATGGCTGTCAAGCCTTCCTCTATGGCTATCCAGAGCATCGTCATTGCTGAATCGGTTGGATCGGTTGGCTTGATTGACTCCCGTGGATCTGCAGCACTTCCCAAACTCCTAGCATCCGTCTCCTTCATTCTCGTGGTCATGCTTAATTCCATCAGTACAAGACTTACCCTGCGACTGAGCGAATCCTTCACGGTATTCAAAATCGGCACTGTCGGTCTGGTAGTGATTGGTGGTCTCATTGCAGTTATTGCCCATCTTGCCAATCCACACTCATTCTTATCAGGTTCTAGTGATTGGTACTCGAAGAATTGGTTCGAGACCAGACCCACCGTCTCCGAAGGGAAGACAATCGACTGGACCACCTTGGGAGCCTGGGATCGCTATGGCCACTATTGCGCAGCCATCTATGGCGGGTTGTGGTCGTTCGATGGTTGGGACAATGCGAACGTAGTCGCCAGCGAGATTCGTGACCCTGGTCGTGCCCTGCCAAAGGCCATCAAGGCAGCCATGCTTGTAGTTATCAGCTCCTTTGAGCTTGTCAATGTTGCATACTACATCCTTTTGCCATGGGATAAGCTCAGCGTCAGCAACGCCGTAGCCGTGGCTGCTGCCACTTCGCTTTTCGGTCGCGCTGCTGGAATCGTCGTCACTCTACTGGTCGCAATATCTTGTGCCGGGTCTATTACAAGTAATGTCTTCTCCGTAGGCAGGTTAACAATGGCCGCATCGCATCGGAACTACCTCCCTGGAATCTTCAGCAAGCGAGGCCTTCCGCGAGCAGTGGAGCATGATGGTTCGCCGTCTACATTCGACGCCCCACTTTATGCAAACGCTCTAGCCCTTGTTGTGACTTTGGTCTACATTTTCGCTGGGAGTTTCAGAGCCTTGCTAACTTTTGTTGGTATGGCTGAATGGATCTTCTATGTGAGCACAGTAATTGGCTTACTCATACTTCGACGCCGAGAGCCGCAACTCGAAAGACCTTATCGGCCCACCATTATTCTCCCCATCACTTTCATCATTGTAGGGACCTTGGTAATTATCCGTTCTGCGATGTTTGCACCTATTCAGAGCGGAGTACTTGTAGGTCTGTTGCTAATTGGTACACTTGTTAGCCGCGTACGTCAACAGTGACACATAACAAAGAGTTCAGAGCAAAAAGATGCATTCTTAGGATTGGCGAGCGCCTGAAACGCTCCCTGTTTTATCATTTTTTATTATGTACATCAAAATCTGAAATTGTCGTATTTGTTCACCAATCCTACCTCTCCTTACCATTCTTTCAAGCCCATTGCTCCTTGGAGTTGTAGGCCTTGGGAATCTCCGATTTCACAGACGCTGCCTCCTCCAGCGTGGCATCAGATAAAGAGCGCTGTTTCTTGAAAGGCATTTCTGGTTCCTTCTGGCGCCACCTTCTGCTAAATCGCTTGCCTCCGAACGAAGTTGCGCTGTGCGAACTTGTCAAGAATCTTTCAAGCGCAGTATCTTTGAAAATCTTCTTCATCAATGGCTTCAGGGTCGGCAAGACTGCTGCTATAAGGTAGATACCCGACTCAGATACCGCCCAGCACATGGGCGTTACGTTCCTGTATGTACTGTCGTTGAAGTCTTTCACGATTAGAAACGCCCGGACACGCATAAAGCCGACTACAACAGCGACGACGCACATCCCAAACACGAAAGAAAGGCCCACTTTCATTGGTCGCGAGATGTGAAGCTTCACCAGTGTTGGCAGTGGAATGGCAACGACAATCAGCGTAGTGAAGGCATTCGGGATACTTAAAAACCTCCACAACACCAGCGACGCTATCGAGCATACTCCTGGCGTATTGGGCAGCCATGTCTTCGAAAACGGACGGCAGTTGACGAAGGGTATGATCACCTGCACCAACATAAGTGCAGTGACGATACCGAACGTTGTCCAAATAGCGATACGATACCATTTGCCTGATTTTCCGAAGATGCGACTATAGAAGCATAGGGCCCCAAGCTTCGACAGCGACGTTGTTATTGGACACACGATCTGTGCTATCGTTCCAAGCTTGAGAGCGATCATAATGGTATCTTGCGGAACCACAACTATGTGACGTCCTGCGCCGCCAATCATGACCATTACTTCGACATGTTAGCACGCGGCGGGTATGACAAGAGGCACACTTACAGATATAAAGAGTGATTTTGCAAGCACAGGTAAGATATGTCATCGTCAAAAACACCTCCATAGACATGTTCTTGCGCTCGCCTTTGGCATAATACCGCGATATGTACAACAAGCACATGAATATCGTCTCCAGACCCAAAAACGAAAGAGATGTTGCCAGCAACCGAGACCCGATATCCTCGTTAAGGTACTCCTGAGGGAACTGCCCTGTTGGTGTAGCTGGGGGCATCATATTGACGTTGGTAAATGTAAAGGCGAGGCTAGCTGCGAATGTGTGGTTTGCTTCATGCGGTGCAAGTGCTGTGCTTTCGCTTTTCAGTAATCCATGATGGTCGCACAACCAAGCAGTGGGTACCGCATGTGTATATACTGCCGATGTAGTGTCCTATAGAGAACCATTCTGTCGGCGCTTGTACAGCCTTACAGTGGTTCGCCTGAATAATGCACGTGCGTCGTGGAATGCCAGGACGACTTGGCCCGGTCAGCAAGCAGGGGCAATCAATTGGCTGGCTTTGGTATTGCGAAGCCTCCGACTAATGTCATTTGGCCAAATCGACAGGCTTGGCATGCTAGCACACTGCAATGTCAGGTCAAAAATAGATATTGCTGTGTAGGGTGGGTATGCGAGGTTTTGGTATGTGCGCATGGTATGATACCCTAGAGGCCCCTCTGGCGTGCGATAGATTGGCTTACCTGTCGCTGGGCACGCTTGAACGAATGATACTCCTACCCTTCAAAAATCCAGCTCCGCATTAGTGCATTCTGATCGACATTGCGACTTGATAATGACACTCTGTCTCTAGTCTTCCAATAATCGCACTGTCAAAACCCAACCGTCAAATAAAGAGCAAGGCTGTATCCAATCAAAAACTGTCAATGCTTAGGGCGGCCAAGCGGGATGTTCGGCAGCGGCATCTGTTTAGCACTACGGAGATTAACTCGGGGTTCAAAGGTAGTTGAATCCTTCTACACGGGATGCGGGAGGGGCTCAGATTATGGATCGTATGGATGGTTCGGCGACGTGGAGAGTGAAGGGGAGGCATTGTGGAGCGAGGTGCTTGGTACGCTTTCATTCGCCATTGATCATGGCAGAAGCTCGGAAGACAATGCCCGAGACCTACATCTCCCGTCTCAAGATACGCAACGCCCCCCCCCCCCCCCATCCTTACACGTCATAACGCGCATGACAGAATGTCTACAAGTCGAGCGGCGTGATAGGCATCGACTGCGCTGGTCGCAGTGCGAGTTTCGGAGTTTTGCGCCGCGCATTAGTCACAACGGCGCGGCCGTCAACTGGTCATATCGTCTATATCATCTGCATGTTTCACGGTGTTAGTGCTGACGGGAATTTACCAACTGCGTATGATAGGTGAGGCACAGTGGAAATTATAGGATAGGAGGCTGATGGCTGGAGATGTTGTGGAGGAAGCGGGAGCGGGCCGTGCGCTGACGTGATGGCGTCCTGCGTTCCATCGCTCCTGTTTCTCAGAACTCAAAACATGTTTCGTACCGATGTTGGATTCGCTGGGTGGTTCGTTTAGCTACTAGCGGCGCAGGATGATGTGACTAAACAGATGTATGCTGCTTTCGCGAACGATTGGGGACGATGTCAGCCGTAGCGTTTGCTAGACGCCAAGGCACAGGAAGTGCTAATGAGGCTTACTCTCAACTAATACGGTATCATCTTCTAGCAGAACAGCCGAGTTCTGGGTTACTGCGAACATCAGATTTCGCCGAACAACCAACTGGAAGGCCTATAGCGCCAGTTCACGGGTAGCCGTTGTCCCACCATGCACACCCTTCCCAGTCTCATGTGCTGCCTGTGGAGAAGTAATTATGGTTATTTTCTTGGAATATCAAGAGCTGCGAATTGCAGTGTCAACAACGCAACCGTTTTGTCCCGCCCTTCCTCATCACTCGATTGAGTGATGCCACAGGCCGTTACAGGGTTAGAATTCGTCGTTTGGGCTTCCTCTGGCGACTTCAGTTCTGATTCTTGTATTTCTACAACCTCCTTCCCAGGCGAGCCCTGCGATATGGCATCCTCAGCACGACCTGGATCAGGTACTATACCAGAGCTTTTCAAAGTATTACAAGTCTCATCTCGGTTTTGAAGTCCTAGTTTGGCAAAAAGGTCGGATATATCTATGCCATGCGATACATATACATCAGGGCCCCCAAAAGAAGCGTCAAGAACGGGTGAAAGAGGCAAAGGTATATCCTCGGGCATGAGACCCCCGAGGATTGGCGAAGGGGAAAGCGCGATTTGATGAGGCAACACATACTCGTCGAGCAATGCTTCTTTTGGCTGTACTATCACTTGAGGTCGGATTTCAGGCTCCGCGGGCTTTTCAGGTGCTGGTTCCGTTGCAAAATACCACTTGAACGGCGATGGCTTGGCTTCAAAGGTGAACTCTGTTTTCGGAAATTCACTGGTATCGAATACGGTTGCTGAAATCGAACCTGGTTCTGAGAATGGCCTGTTGAACGAGAACAAGTTCTGGTTCTGTGTCTTCAGCAGCGGGTCCTTTGGCTTTGATTGACTAGCACTGGCCCATTGGCTGACCTCAGCTGGTGTCTCAACTATAAAGTCAAACGTTGTGTTTTGATGCGTCTCATTATCGAAAGGGAATTTGAACTCTGGCAGTGGCTTCGACTTTGAAGTTGGCTCTAAATTGGCAGTCGGTGATAGGCATGGTATTTTCCAACCGGCGGAATGCTCGTGAAATTCGTTGTGCAGCACACTCGGCTTCTGTGTCTCCTTCTCCAAAAATGGGTTCCCTACAAACGGTTTATTTTGTGTGATGGATGAGTTAGTAAACGAGAAAGAACTTGATCTCACCGATTGCTCTGCTCCAAATACGAAAGTTGCTGTAAACGGCGGGCTGGTTTCATTCGATTCACCATTGGCACAAGTTTGAGCTGTTCCAGAATCTGAGATGCCTTTGAACATTTGTTGTAGGTTGAGGTCTTGTGTCCCAACCACTGTTTTCAGTTCAAGTGGAGGATCGGGGCCTAATTTTGGTTCAGATGGAACTACATTGCCAGCTGTGAA
The DNA here is from genome assembly GCA_028456385.1 of Ophiosphaerella korrae. NCBI lineage: Eukaryota > Fungi > Ascomycota > Dothideomycetes > Pleosporales > Phaeosphaeriaceae > Ophiosphaerella > Ophiosphaerella korrae. Next base: position 38,779 of record JALNQF010000258.1, on the reverse strand, counting down.
GAGAAAAGGCCCCTGAGGTGGCGCAGCGAAGATGGAATCAAATTTTGTTGATGTAGTTATGTCAATCCGCTCATTAGATTTCTGCTTTTCCCCCTCTCCGGGCGGGCAGCCAACGGAAGGTGTTCCAGAACTCATTTTGAATTCTGCGACCTGAACCACTTGTTCTACGCATACCTGTGGGTTATCAATCTTCTCGTCAAGCAACGAAACCGGTTGATTTCCTATGTCTGATTGGTTATCAACCGATTGATTCACGACGGGCAAGAACAATTTCGTCGTATCTGAGGACGCTATTATCTTCATCTCGGACCGCTCGTAGTAAGCCGTTAGAGTTGCTGCCGTGATTGGTTGGCCATCGGCAGCCATGGTGTTGATGGCATATATCCATTCCTCTTTTAATAGCCCAGTTTGATCGTTATATGGTCTGGCCTTGTTGAAAAAATGCGACCAATCACCCAGCACTTGGATAGCCTTTTCCTTGCTAACTTCAAACCACTCTTCATGGCTTTTATGGCAAGGCTTACACCAGCGTTCGCGATACCATTTCTCGATAATCTCATGATGCGTACGCGTCTCAGCGCGATGTGCATTTGGAACTTTATCCACGCTGAAAAAGAGTTCAATCGCATGCCCGCACTTTAACCAATCCTCACAACGAGCCTCAACTGATACCGCGGTCCAGCCAATCTTGACAAAGCCTGGGGATGACTCTCGATTGAAAATATACCCGGATCCCATTTCATCATCTCTGTCACCAAGACATTCGCGAATTTTCGATTGCACAGTATCATTTGGAGAGATGTCTGGTTTGGGGCGTTGGAATTCAGAAAGGTTGGCCCTCGAGTAACGCGCTGTAAGCGGTGATACAGTGTGAGCGGAAGCGGCTTTTCTACTGTAGCTAAAGTCGTACGAAACTTGATGCGCGCAACCCTCTGGCACTCGGGCGGAGTACCAGCGGCTCCGACATCCTTAGAGCACTGCAATGTGGTCACCTCTCTGTGCTGCCCGTGGGGCCACTTCTAGAAGCACTCCCTTAGTTGTGATATGGCGACGGCGGTATATCACCGAGCCCAGCAGCGTCTCCTTCATCATGCGCACAGATGCTAAATCACTAGCGATAGGCTCACGCCGGCCATCATTCGCGAAGTACTTCTCTAACGGGCGTTCAGCGAGGCGGAAGCTGGCATTGGTCTCGATAAAATTGTAGAAGTCTTGGTCGCATGGTGCCGGAAGGTGCCGGCCAGTCTCGGGTAGCGGTGTGTCAAGTAGCGCACGGAAGTCCTCGCCACACGCAGTTTGTGACTTGGGAACCTCAAGCCAAATGTGCGGTTACCGAGGAGCGCGCGCCAGAGGGCGTCGCGCAACTCATCAGCATCACTGTAGGCATTGGCGGTCACAAGTGGTCGCTTCGTGCTCGCGGCCGACTCTCCAACGTAGCACTTAGGCTGTTGATCTCGTCGAGCAGTATACTCCGCACCTCAACCGGCTTTAGATCTAGAGATATGGCGATTTTATCCGTATAGTGACTACCGGTGTAATACTTGTTCTCGTGATCTCCAATCTAGAGCAGCGGATGCAAGTTCGTATTGTGCTAATCTGGGACCCATGTTGGGCTCTGGCCGTCTTCGAACTCATAGTATACTAGCATGTCGAGTGTACCTGCTTCGAGCACCCACTTAACGCTGAAATCAGTGTAAACTACCTCCACTGGCTTCTTGTAGTTGGCCGTAATCTTCTTGGTAAATCCTGGATCCATCAAGTCTTAGGAAGGCGTACACCTTGTCGTGTGCCCATCCCGCTTCGCTCTGCCGTCCCAAGGCGACGAGGTTGGCTGGATGTAAATGTGAATTCATCGTGGGCCTCGCAGTGTGATTCAGTCGGTTAATGAAGTTGAGCCTTTTAAAGTCAATACGCCAGTCTTTAATGGTGATACTTTCCATGACCCCTTTCATTCTTCTGATGGCAGGATTGAAGGAGAGGCCATCGAGTTGCTCAGCGATGCCCCCATAGATCCTGCCGACCCCGACTTCACAGTGGTACGCACGTCCATCGCCATATGTATCCGCTCGAAAATCATGTATCTACGAAGAATGTACTGACCATCGGCACCTATCCACTTGCAGAGGGCATTGTTAAGCTAGCTAAACCGGACGGCGCCACTTCCGCATAATACTAGGGAGCCGTTTTTGCTCATCGGAAGCTCCTGAATGATCCACACGCGTTTCCAGTACCGTCTGAATATGAGACCACGCAACGCGTGCTAACTGCCCATCTACAACGGTTCTTCTGGAGAGCGGAGCTTGAAGAGCGAGTGCTCATCGTTGTCAAGGCACTCTCGCAAGCATTTGCCTTGATATTTCTCCCATGAATCAGAGATCATCTTAATGAGCTTGAGTGATTTCCAGCTCTCATCGGTATCGGGGCCCAGCCAGACCACCACGTCGAAACTACCACATCATTAGCGTCGTGAGTCATCGGGAGGTGAGTAAAGCATGCGCTCGTCGATAGATATTCGCCATTCATTTGGCCTGTACCTCCTCGTCATCATCATCCTGATTAATACACAGTGCATCAATCCACAACTCCAAGCTAGCCTTGACAGGCGCCTTGTCGCGCAACGCCTGTAATGCCGCCTCAAGGTTCACCGCCACCTGCACAGACTTGCCATTAATAAATATCTCGCGCGTCTCCTTTGGGTTGCCCCAGGTGTACGAGAGTGCTACGAAGTCACCCTAGGCAAACTGGCCGGGCACCTCATGGATACCTAGCTGCCAATCAGTCTACCCCCCTAAGCCCAAGCTCTTTATGAGTCTCACGGCAAACCCTGTCTCGGGCTCTGTCGAAGCACTGGGAGCACCGAAAGAGTAGTGTTTCAATGTGCATCGAACAGATTTGTCAATTACAGCACTCATTATGGAAATGGAATTCCGGCCGAGCCAGATGTCACTTCCCTGGAGTTTTCGCTATGTAAGTCCTCTGTGGGCTAAGGGTGCTGTTGTTGCTATGTTGCTACGGTCTGATATTTCCATGGACCGCAACTCAGTTGAGAGATCAGCCAACAGGTTCGGTCTAGCTGCCATGATGATAAGCTGGGTAGTCTAAAAAACGCCATGAGCAGGGTATGAGTGTATTTTCGTAAGATTGAACATCGTGTGTGATTACAATGTGTACAAAACATGATGTACACCGGGGCGTCGGAGGCACAGCGTCTCTACCCTACACTTGTCTACTCATAGAGATTGATTACAGCGCTTGTCATTGGTAAATACTTGGCACTAGTTAGGATTTTATTTTTTGATTAGAAGGTACCAACCCAAGACAGCGACTTTCATAAATCAGCACCATGTGGCAGATACATAGCTTATCATTACCCATAAGTGTAGAAACAAGGTTCTAGGGCGCAAGTGCTATTGTATTATAAGTGTAAAAAGTGATGAACGCTTAATGGCAGACCTGTAATAATACTGTTTTGAGGTGTGACTTGAAGGAGAGCCTTTGCTGTAGGCGTTTACCCCAGCTAGTACGCTGGATTTATAGGTAACAGTATCTCCGTTACTTAGTCTTCGAAGCGCATCGGGGTCGTTACTCCAGTTTTATAAAATAAATTATTAAACCCAATAAAGATAAAACCAATCTACTATGTTCAATGCAAGATGAATTCCCGAACAGCCTGACGCACGCGAATAGCTTCTGGCAATAATTCAGCCCAAGGAAAACCATGCCACATACCCTCCGAAACCAAAAGCTCTGTTCTAACCCCAGCATCTCTTAGTTTCCAGTACATTCTAACCCCATTGCTTAGACAAAAATCTCGCGTGCCGACCGTGATGATCGTTGGTGGGAATGTGGAGTCATAGCTAGCATAGACTGGCGAATAGTATGGGTCTGTCGGATCAAGGCCATCTGGTTGATAATTTTGCTTGATCGTATGCCATAAAAGACTAGCAGACATGATGTCTCTCCCATCGTTGCTCACTCCAGAATCTCCAGCGCCACTAAGGTCGACGCCTGGTGTACAAAGAAATAGTCGAGCCGGCATTGGCAGGTTCTCATCTTTTGCTACGAGAAGCATCGAAGTTAGGATTTGCGCCCCAGAAGAGCTTCCCATTCCAATAATATTCCTCGGTAAGAACTCTTTGAGTAGCTCGCGATAAACAGCTACGGCCTCATCGCGGGCTACTGGGTAACGGACCTCGGGTGATTTTGAATACTCAACAGAGTATACACGGATACCCGTCTCAGCAGCCATGATCAACGCTGCTCTTTCTCGAGCATTGCCCATGAAGAAGCCGCCACCGAAGAAGTTGAGAATGATTTTGTCTTTGTTCTCATCCTTAATGCAAGGAGGGGTGATGACGAGTACCGGAACTCCTTCGATTGTTTTATTGGCTATTTTGAGCTTGTTTCTTGCAATAATATCGTCTTCAATTGGGGTCAGTCTTGCGGCTGTGGTGGATCTTATCGACTTTAAGCGACGTGCTGATGCAAGATATGGAGCGAGTAGACCAGTGAAAGGGATATTTGGGATACGAGCGAGAAAATCTACGGCCTCGGAGCTGATGGTCGCTTTTTGCTGGGGAGTAACAGTTACCATGGTTTACTGTTGGAAAATTATGAATGAAACGGAATAGAGACAAAAGGCACGATTTATCTGCGTTATTTGAAGGGCATTCGTGTTATTAGAGATTCGGCAGCCCTCTAGCTCATAATTGAATGGCTGTAAAACGGACTTATCATGGACATAAATCCTTAACGCCAATGGCCGTATTGATTTTGAACTTGTCCGTTTGGTAGGAGTGATTTAGCATTTCCTATTATGGTTAGCTGTGGATGACCACACTAAAATTCGTAGCTTATAGCCCTCTTTAGATTAGCGCGCTTAGAGTAATACGAAACATCAGCACATAATATGCATTGCAAAGACCAAAACAGTCACTTGACATAGAAGAATGGGAAGTCTGGGACACGAAATGCTATTAGTGCTGAGATCTGAGTCATTGATGCATTATTATTTTTCGTCCGTGGACATTGGAACCGGAAGGTACTGTACCTCGTACTAGTATATAAAGCTCTCTGTTCTCTCCTTTCGGATATTTGCTAAACTACCCTTACTAAATTCTTCATTCCGCTCAACTCTATATAGCACTTATAACCTTGAATACAAGATGCCGCCAAATGCCTACGTAGCTGATCTGCTCGTCAAGCCCCCATCGACAGATATGGAATATGTTCGCCTGGGAGATTCTGGCCTTAAGATTTCGAAAATAATCCTCGGCGGCATGTCGTATGGTAGCAAAGATTGGGCCAAGTGGATCGTCGAAGAAGACGAAGCGCTCCCATTATTGGAGCATGCTTACAAAGCTGGCATCAACACCTGGGACACTGTGAGTGTATCCGAACTTAGTACAACTGTAGTCAAGCAATTCTAATGATGTATAGGCTGATCTATACTCTGACGGTCGCTCTGAGGAGATAATTGGCAAAGCACTTGCTACTTATCAGATTCCTCGTGAGAATGTTGTGATCATGACCAAATGTCGATGGGGGACGAGTGTTTCGGGAGAACCTCCACTGAGCATGTGGGCATGTTCTGTGAATGATGGACGAATGGTCAACCGTGTCGGACTCTCTCGCAAGCATATATTTGATGCTGTTCAACAAAGCATGAGACGACTAGGAACATACATTGATGTACTCCAAATCCATCGAATGGACCCAGATGTACCGCATGAAGAGATAATGAGGGCCCTGAATGATGTAGTGGAAAATGGATGGGTTCGATATATTGGCGCAAGCTCTGTGCGTACAGTCTTTGCTTACAATAGATTTTTGCTTACTTGAGAAAATAGATGCCCGCCTGGGAGTTCCAGATGCTTCAGAACCTTGCAGAAAGGCGCGGTTGGCATAAATTCATCAGTATGCAAAACTATTACAATCTTCTCTACCGTGAGGAAGATCGTGAGATGATCCCTTACTGCAAAGCTACTGGGGTCGGGATTATACCAGTATACACACCCTGCCGTTTCAACTCTGCTCTTATCTGACTAAATTTGCAGTGGTCACCAATTGCACGTGGTGTGCTCGCGCGTCCATGGAATGCCGATAGTGCTGCTACATTGCGCGCAGAAACAGATGCGACACAGGCTCGCCTCCTACCTCGAGGCGACTCGAACAATCAAAAAATCATTGCAGTTGTCGAAGAAATTAGTAAGGCGCGTGGAATCCCAATGGCGATGATAGCTACTGCCTGGTGCTTGCACAAGGGCGTGAACCCGATTATTGGCTTGAATAGCAAAGATCGCATTGATGAGGCAGTAAAAGCCATAAAAATAGACCTGGATGAGGATGAACTTACTAAGCTGGAAGCTCAATATATTCCTAAGAGTGTGGCAGGCTACTAGCATGGAAAATAGTTGAGACTGTGGCTTTGCAGTAGAAAGGAGATCTAAGTTCATTCACTAATATTATGAAATTGTATACCAAAGCTTTATAGGAGCTCTTGACTCATCAAAGCTCTCTATCCAATACCAGATACCCGCTGAGTCTTTCTCTGAAAGTCCGAGTAGTGCCACCGGTAGTGCCACTTTCATTGCCGATGCCCCGCAAAAGCCGGTCTTAGAGCAGTAGAAGGCTGAAAGACCAATATCTGTCGCTAGTGTCTTGTTTTCTTCGACATATATATTCCAACCAGTCAAATTGTCAAGCATAATATTTATCAAGATCAAATAGGCGGAATAATTGACAGTAAAGCTTGCTGTTATAGGATCGTCGTAATGATAGGCGCTCGAACCAACTTGATCGTTAATATCTTCATCCTTTGGAATAACCCTCAAATATCTTTTAGAGGCAGCCCGTGCCCTGATATGCCATGCCACCAAATCTAGGCGGAGCTGATTAGCGGTTGAGTAGAGCTCTTGAAGCTTCTCCGGACTGCTGCAGTAATGATCGAGAGTACTTGATTCCCGAAGTAAGCCTGGAACTCTGGCAAAATAGTTCAGACCTTCGTGGTATATCATCGGGTTTTGAGGTATTAATGGGGAGCTGCTAGCAACAGCTTCGATTTGTTGCCAGTCTTCATCTTCAAGGAAACAGTTTGTACCAGTTACTATGGCCTCCGAGATCTGATATGAGGTTAAAACATTACTGACCTGATTACTCCAAATACCAAAACACTCACGATATAGCCCCGTGAAGCCATAAGAATGGCATGATCGATGCCAGATCTATGGCGATCTGGGCCACGAAGTTTGATGAGTCGGCCAATACCACCAGCGTGCGCAATCCAAGATGCGCTTTGTATGGAAGCAAATCTCTAAAGAGCGTATGGATGTCAGCGGTCATTCGAACCATCGCTATGGAGATACCGACCTCATAATGCACAAGCAGCAGTGTAGCACATAGCGTTGCTGAAGATAAACGATGTGTCGGGTGGTGTAGCACACTCAACACTGTTTCCAATGCGCGCGAATAAGTGACATAGCTTCGCATTAGAATAGTTTTTGATTGCGATTTCTTTGCAAAATATACCGCCGCCACGCATTCGGCAGCTAGATCCAGCGTCGGATGTTGGTTCAAAACTGAGGGTATCAATCGTAACCAACCTCCAACAAAAGATTGCTGAATAGACCCTTGGTTGATTGGGAAGAGATCTTGGACAAACGATGCAACAATTTGCGTCCGCTCTATACTGACATGATTCGGACGCTGGCATACTAAATCTGAAGTGGCTGTGGTGCCCAAAGCACGATTTTTGGGTCTAAAGTTGAGCTCTTTGTTGACAAATTTCATCGCCCTGTTGTAGCCCGGACACTTTCGGCCGCCTCGTCTACATTGTGAGCAGGCTGGGTGAATTTCATCACACTACAAGTTGATGAGGCAGTATAACATTGCAGCGGGGCATGTGCACGAACCTTGATGCTGCGCTTCCGGCATGTCTCGCAGCCTTTGCTCTTGGGAACACCTACCATAGCGACCCCACTTAGCAGTCCGTGGGTGAGAACATGCGATACTGAGGTAAAAACGAAGCCCAAGTATCAAACTTGGGTTGCTGACGCTCACATCAGATGGGTTGACTGGGCTTGGCTGGGTTAGTAAGCGAAGCAACATCACTTCGCTAACGTGTTCCACCACTCCTCGAGGCAGCAGGTCATCCGACCATGAGCTTACCTCGGTTGACATGGCGCTAAGTCAAAACAAGTAAAACGCCGCAAAGAAAATTTCCTCATGTCAACTAAACTTAACTTATAGTCAGGTAACTTCTTTGTCTACATACTTATTTTAAACGCGTTCTAAATACAATAGATAGACTCGATAGCTTAATTACTATATTTAACCTACTTTATATTCTACAACTACATATAATAATAAAGACTAGGTATTAACCTTAGTAACTAGTTTACTCTACTAGTATATCTAATAGAGAGTAATAATTCTAATAGAGTTTAGGTATAAGCTAAAGAACTTATTCTAAATATGTTTCTAATAAAATTTAGGATAACTAACTACTTTTTACTACTAGAGGTAGTTAATAAAGACTACTAATAGTAGCAGATATTAAATTTGTCTCTATAGTTCCTATTTACCTAGAAAGCCTAGAGAATAAGCTTACTTATATTATTCTAATAACTAGGAATAGTAATTAGAGCTAGCCTAGCTAAAAAACTATTCTAAACTAAGCTATATAAGTATAAGGTCTATAGAACGTATTTTAAACCTATTCTAAATATATTATAGTTTTAGTACTCTAAAGCCTCTTACTATAAAGAATATAGAACTATTTCTCTATTTTTTAATAACTAGCTTATAATTAGATATAAGTATAAGTATACTAGAATTAAGTACTATTAATATCTAGATAGTAGCTTCTAAATATAATAGGGCTCTAAGTTAATAACTACTTAAAGTCTTAAGAGAAAAGTTTTAGTAAATTAAAAGTTAATAACTAAAGTATATATTGTAATTATATAATAGGCTATAAATAATAAATAATTTCTAATAGGTAATATTAAAGTATTATTACTCTTAGTTAGAGATTAGTTTACTAATACTATCCTAATAATATATATTACTACTAATTATATACTTAACTCTTTTTTTATACTTTATAGCTTTATAGATATAAAGTTTTATAAAGTAGTAAAGCTAGCTTTATAGCTTTATAGGTACTAAGCTTTATAAAGCTATAAAGTTATTATATATCTTTATTATAATTAACTTCCTAATTAAGCTTACTATCTTAAGAGTTATATATATTATTATCTTCTATTATAAGGCTAATTAGTTCTATCTAGTTTTCTTCTATTATAGCTATAATACTATATCTTCTTTTAAGTAAGTCTTTACTTACTTATTTTAGAGCTAAAGTTATTAATCTATTTTCTTTATTACTTTTTATATAACTAGTCACCTAACGTTAACTATAGATAGCCTATCTTATAAGGGTTAGTAGATTAAAAGTTAATAACAAAAGTTCGTGTAGTAATCTACAATAACTAATAATAGTAGAAGATGTTTTGTAATTGTCTTGCACTAGCGTTCTATAGTTAAAGGATTAAATTACTAATACTATCTTAGTAATGTGCATTGCTGCGACTATATACTCGTAGTAATCTATTTATATAACTATACAGATTACCTTAATCTATTGTACATTATTATAGATTACTACTAATCTATTGTACGTAACTATAGATTACTGCTACGTGTCCTAATTATAAGTAGTTTCCTAATTAGGGCTATTACCTCGCTTATCCTATACTTCGTTAGCACTTAAGTTAGGACTAATTAGCTCTATCTCGATTTCTCTTGTTACGCTTATAATATTTTAACTTTATATTACTTTTTATACCTTCTTATTTTTAACGTAATAAATTATTACTTATTAATAAAGTTACTTAAAATAGAGTTAAAATATTTCTTTATTCTTATTATACTAATATTTAGTACTATTATATATTTTCTAGTATTTCTCTTATAGAATATAAGTACTTAATTATTACTTAATCTTTTACTTTTAAGTTATATAGGAAGAGCTATTAATAAAGCTAGAAAAAAACTATTATTATAGCTAGCTATTACTAAGTAAGCTTAGTATAACTTAATCTCTAAAACTACTTATAAAATAGTAAAACTTTAGGTATATATAAATTACTTTTATAAAATAAAAGCTTATAATAATACTAAATTATTTATATAGTTTTATACTTTAGAAGCTAAAATAGAATTTAAAGATATTATAGAGGCTACTATAGCTCTTATTATATTAGGTACTTTTATTACCTTTTTATCTATTAGTAGTATTATAGATTTTCTTAGTTTACTATAAAGTAGCTTAAAAGGTTTAAACTTTAGAACTCTTTTAGTTTCTTAAAGTAGTTAAAGTTATCTTCTAGTTTCTATATATCTTTTTATAGCTACTTTTTTTCATCTATTCTTATTTATTTTATTAAGTAATAGTTTCTTCTATAATAGAATTAGTATTATAAAATTTCTTTTACCTTTTATTATTTTTATTCTTTATATATATTTACTTTATATATAAGTAGTTTTATATTTTATAGTACTATCTTAAGTAATATAATATAAAATACTAAGTAATATAATATAAAATATTAAGTAATATAATATAAAATATTAAGTATATCTTTATTTTACTTTGTAGCTTTAATCTAAATATAACTTGTATAACTTACTTCTTAATTTTATATAGTTTTATTTTTATATAATCTAGTTTTAAACTAAATTATTTACTTTTAAAATTTGTTTTTACTAATAATACTTTTTCTTTTTCTTTAAATTAAAGTTTTCTCTTATATTTCTTATTATAATACTTTACTATCTAATCTTATAGAAATTTTATATCTTTAAGTTTATTTATAAAGTTTTTCTTTTTAGAGTTTAAGACTCTATATTTCTTAGTATCTAATATATATTAGGATTAAATCTATAATTTATATAGTAAAGTAATACTTTTATTACTCTATTCTTTATACTATTATATACTAGCTTTACTATAAATAATAATACCTAATTATTTTATTATAGTTAAAGTAGAATCTTAAATACTATTTTACTATCTAGTTTATTTATTCTAATTATCTATATATCTATAGATAATATACTATTATTATTTTTTATTATTTTACTAGAAATCTTATATCTTTATCTATAATAATTTTATCTAGAATACTATATTAACTAAATATAGTCTCTAGGATCTAGTATATAGTAACTTTAATATTACTTTATTCTTTATATAGTTTAAAGTAAAAGTACTTTATAAGCTTATTTACTATTATTAAGAACTTATTATACTATATATTTAATATTATATCTTTTAATTTATATAACTTTATATTAATATTTATTATAAAAGCTTTCTAGAGTTATTTTAATATTTTAACTAGTTATAATATTCTATATAGTATATACCTATTATACTTATTTTAGTACTACTCTATATATTCTTATAGTACTTCTATTACTAGTTATCTTACTTTAAATATATAGTAGTCTTTTAAAAGCTTATCTAAAGTTTATTCTATACTCTAGTATCTATATACTAGTAGTTTATAAAATTATTATATAAACTTTTATAAAATTTTACTTAGAATAAAAGTTCTTTTATAAGCTTTTAAAAGTTTATTTTAGACTTCTAATTTTTTTATTTTTTTAGAAGCTTTTCTTATTTTTTTTTAAATCTATTTATTTAGCTTACTACTTATTCTACGTTTATTAAAGACTAAGTATCTTATTTTATTTTTAACTAGAACTATACTAGTAGTAAATACTTTAATTTTATAAGTCTAGTTTTCTACTTAAAGAATCTATAAACTAATTATCTTTTTCTTTTATATATATAACTATAAAGTTAAATATTAATAAGTACTTCTACTATTTTATATAGTATTAAGTAAAGTTATTATTTATTATAAATTCTATTAAATTTTTATTATCTATATAGACTTTTATTTAATACTTTACTATTTTATAGGTATACTCTTTATTACTAAAATACTTTATAGATTACTAGTATTTCTTTATTATATATTAAGTAGTTAAGTTCTACTAGCGTTATTTTCTTAGAAAAGTATTTAACTAGGTATTTTTATTTTATATTCTAGTCTTCTTATATTAGTAATATTTTATAAAATAAGTTTAATATATCTATTTTTACTATTACTAGTAATTTTTAGTTATATAGTCTAATTAGTAGATTCTCTATAAACTTTCTTTTAATTTAATTAAATACTTCTTATATTCTTATATCTACTTAAATAGTATAACCTTTTTTATAAGTTTAGTTAATAGATTTATATACTTAAACTATCTTACTATAAACTTTCTATAGAAGTTTTATAACGTAGTTACCTAATATTAACTATAAGTAATTTTTCTATAATATTAGTAGATTAGGAAGTAATAATAAAAGCTTATATAGTAATTAGTAATAACTATAAATAATAGTTAATTTATATATTTAATATTAAGTATTAGCGTTCTAGATTAGAGATTAGATTACTAATACTATCCTAATAATACGTATTGCTATTAACAATATACTCCTAGTAATCTATTAATTTTTTACTTGTATCTAGTCTTAGTAACTATAGATTATAGATTAGTAATCTATTAATTTATAATTAGTTTCTATCTATACACTTAATAGATTAAGAGATTACTTACGTATCCTAATTATAAGTAGTTTCCTAATCTAGCTTATTACTCTACTTTTCTTATACTTTATTAGTACTAAAGTTAAGACTAATTAGTTTTATCTTAATTTCTCTTATTACGCTTATAATACTATCTCTTTCTTTAAGTAAGTTCTTGTTTTCTTACTCTAAGGCTAAAGTTATTAATCTAGTTTCTTTATTAATATTAAGTTCTTTATCTTCTATCTCTATACCTACAAAGTTTACCTTTTATTATCTTTAATTTGTAGATTATATATTATACTATAATATTATAATATTTCTTTATTTTTATTATAAATCTTCTAGCTTTCTATTAGCTTACTTTTTTTTAAAATTTAGTAAAGCTTATAAAGTATATATTTATACTAATACTTATTTATTTTATAACTTATCGAGTATATCTCTAGTAGAGTATAAGTTTAAGATACTAATTTACGTATCTATACTTAAATATAATAAAGAGAGCTATTAACTATACTTAAGAAAAACTATTATTATAGATTATAGAAGCTAAGAAAGAGTATAAAAAGCTATATAAGGTCTTTTATTGTATACTAGAAGAATATTAGTCTAAACTTCTTAATAATTAGATATAGTTATCTAATAACTAGGCTTGTTTATTTTATCTTTATAAGATAAAAGCCTTAAATAATAAGAAGTCTATTAAATAGTCTACTTTTCTAGAATCTAAGCTAGACTTAAAGGATATAGTAGAGGCTACTCTAGCTCTTACTATATTAGGTACGTCTAATACCTCTCTACTTATCGCTAATAGCGTAGGTTTTCTTTATTTACTACTAGGTAGTCTAGAGGATTTTAATTTTAGAACTTCTTTAGTTTCTTAAAGTAATTAAGATTTTTTTCTAGTTTCTATATATCTTATAGTTACTCTTTTTTATCTATACTTATCTATTTTACTAAGTAGTAATTCTATCTATTATAGAATAAGTACTATAGGATTTTCTTTACTTTTTAGTTTTTTTATTCTCTATACGTGTCTACTTTAAATACTAGTAGTTTTACTTTTTATAGTACTTTTTCTAGTAGTACTATATAGAATATTAGGTATATCTTTATCTTATCTAGTAGTTTTAACTTAAATATAACTAGTGTAACTTTTTACTCTACTTTATATAGTCTTATTTTAATATAATCTAGTTTTAAACTTAATTATTTACTCTTAATATTTCTTTAAATTAACTATACTTTTTCTCTCTCTTTAAATTCGAGTCTTTTTTTATATTTTCTATTGTAGTATTTTATTATTTAGTTATATAGAAATTCTATATCTTATTTTAGTTAATTGTATATTTCTTTTATTCTATTTATAAAGTTTTCTTATCTTAAAGTTTAAGATTCTATCTTTTTTAGTACCTAGTATATATTAGGATTAAATCTATAATTTATAAAAAAAAGTAATACTTTTATTACTACGTTCTTTACGCTATTGTATACTAGCTATACTATAAGTAGTAACTATACCTAATTATTCTAGTTGTAATTAAAGTAGTATTATAGGCGTAAGTAGAGAAATTAAGTTAGAACTAATTAGTCTTAGCTTAGTTACTAACAAAGTATAAGATAAGTAGGGTAATAACTTATAAGATAATAAACTTAATTAGGAAACTAACTACAATAAAGGTAAGTAATAAATTTATAAATTTATAATCTTAGTAAATATAAATCTATAAAGCTAGATTTACGAATTTAAAATTTTAGCGAATATAAAGTCGCGAAGTACTAAGGAAGTACTAAGTATATAGCTAAGAGTAATATATATTATTAGGATAGTATTAGTAATCTAATCTCTAACTAAGAATACTAATACTTAATATTATACATACGAATTAACTATTATTTATAGTTATTACTAATTACTATATAAGCTTTTATTATTATCTCCTAATCTACTAATAATATAGAAAGGTTACTTATAGTTAATAGTAGGTAACCTATAATACTTTACTAATTTAGTTATTAAGAGAAGTAAAGCGTAAGTAGAGTATAGTCTAAGCTAATATAATAGTAGAAAGTATAACTAAGAAAGGAAGTAAAGGACCTCTAAGTAGTTATAAATTTGATAATACTATAAAGAAAGTAATTAAAAACTATCTAAATAATTTAATCTTAGAGAAAAAAGATATAAAACTAGTTATTAATACTTTAGAAATATAAAATAAAGAACTATAGGACTATATAAAGTAAAATAAAGTATAGATTAAAGTTATTATAGTAAGATAAAATTAGATAGAATAAATTACCTAAAGACTAGAGATAAATTTAATATAGAAACTACTTAAAATACTTATACTTAAGAAGTTTAATAAAATAAGAGAAAAACTAAAACCTTTTATAGTATTAGTATAACTTTAGATTAATATATAAGTACTATACTTTAATAGAGAAGATAAGAAAGTAAAATATATTAGAATATACTTTAAAAAGGATATAATAAAATAGTTTAAGCCTTACTAGATAAACTATATAAGATATACTCTAGGAATATAAAAAGATAAAATAAGAGCTATCTTTAGAAGTTATAAATACTTTACTAAGTAAATAAGAGTAGTATTTAGAGATATAGATATTACCTAATAAGCTAAAAAGAAGATTAAAAAGCTTATATAATAGAAGAATATTCTTAAATACGTATTATAGTTTAAATTAAAATTACAAAATATAGAATAAAATAAGCTATATTAAATATTATAGTTTAAATAAGAACTAAAGTTAAAAATTTAGTATAAAATAATCTATATAGAAAGGCTAAGGATATTAGAAGCCTTAAAATAATAGGTAATATAAATTAATAATAACCTCTAAGAATAGAGAATAAACAAGTATAGAGGATAACCTAAAAATTAAGATACTAAGGACTTTATAGTCCTTAATATTAATAAGAATAAAAAGAAAAAGAAGAATAAAGACTTTATATACTTTAACTATAGTAAGAAAGGCTACTATATAAAAGACTATTAATTAAAAAAAGATATAGTATATTATAAATATAAGAAACTAAGATACTTTATAAAAGAGTATAGAAGTAAAAACCTAAAGAAAGAAATATAGTTAAAAACAACTAAGAATAAGAAAGAAGTATAGAAAGTATAAGCTAAACCTTAAAAGAAAGTAACTAGAAGTAAAGAGATATAATATGTAATACTTAACTAAACCTTTTATTATAATAATAACTACTATATATATCTTTTTAGTAAGTAGAGAGTAAGATAGTTCTTATAGAAAAATAGTGTAGTAGTAATAAAAAAAAGTAGAATATAAGTATAGCTAGAAAAGATAGTATATATAATAGACTTACTAATAGAAAACTTAGAAGGAGAAGAGCCCTAAACCCTATTAATCTAAGCTAAAAGACTAGTACTAGATAAAGAAACTACTATAATCTCTTCTAAAAAACTATAAGAAGATAAGAACTAAGATAATATAAGAGGTATAGAGTACACCTAGTTAAATATATATAGTTATAATAGCTATATAATAATAGATATAGTAGAATAAAACTAAGAATAGTAGTTTATTTAGAAATACTTATTAGTTATAAGTATAGAGGAAGCGTATAAAGACTAGAAAGAACGTAATCCTAAAGTAATAAAGTTTATAATATTCTAATAATAGATAAAGTAATATATAGTTATAGTAAGAAGAATACTTATATAAAGAGAATAGTAGTACTTTATAAAAAAGATATAATAGATAAATAAAGCTTATATACTATAAATACTAGTAGTATATTATATCTTAATAATAGTAAGACCTAGTATAAATAGGTACTAAGTAAGAGATAATAAAAGAATAGATCTAGAGTATCTAGTATACTTTAAAATATCTTAGGTATTATACTTAAATATAAATTACTACTTAGATAGTAAATTAAAAGTATAAAATTATTTATAGCTAGTATAAAGAAAAGGATATAACTATATAGAAGTAATCTTAAGGAAAGAGATCTAAGGTTAAGAAATAATTAAAATACCTAACAAAGAATATATATTAATTAGACTAGGATCTAAGCCCTCTAAAGAGTATATTAAAAGAAGACTATAGTATAAATATATATATAATAAATATCTAAAATATAAAAACTATAAATAGATAATAGAGTAATAGTACTAAAAAGATAGATAATTTACTAAATTACCTACGCAAGAATAGCTAGAAAGTTTAAGAGGCCTATATATTATAAAAATAAGTATATATTAAAGAAGAAAAGTATAAGTAATAATTAATAGTAGAGCTATAAAGAACTTTATATTAAAATTTTTTATAGAAATATAAGGAATAAAGTATATAATAAAAAAGTACCTTTAATAACTAAGTACTATTAAAGGAAAGCTATTCTAGAAACTTATTAGGTTTAAAATAGTACTTTTAATACTAAAGATAAAAGGATTAGAAATTAAAAATATAGTTTTAGATATAACAACAATTAATAATAAATAAGAAATAATATTAGGAATACTATAGTTATAGATAACTAACCTATAGATTAATTAGAGAATAAAGAAAATTAGCTACCTTAAAAAAGAAATATTAAGAGCTAATATAAGTATATATAAAGGAGAATTCCTAAAAGAATATAATAAATAAGAGAAGTAACTTACTAAACTAAAAGATTACCTTCTAGACTATTAGCTATAAGACTTAGTAATAGACTTAGAAGAAAGAAAGGACGTAAGATAGAGCCTAGTTTACTAGAAAACTAAAGAAAATTCCAAAATAAAATAAGTATTTATTAAAAACGTAATAAAGAAAGGATAGATATAAGAGTCTTAATTATTAGTAGTATATAGACTAATATTTATAGATAAAAAAAGATTAAATAATAAGAAGCTTAATATAGACTTTAGAAAGATAAACATAATTATAAGTAAAAACTAATATCTCTTACTATATATAGATAAGATATAAGATAAGCTATAAAACGCTTAAACCTTTACTAAACTAGATATCTAAAACGCCTACTATTAGATTAGAATTAAAAAAAGTAATAAATAGAAAAAAGTATTTAAGATATAATATAAACTACTTAATTATATAGTTATACCTTTAAGATTAATAAATATACTAGTAGTATTCTAAGAAAGAATAAATATAGTTCTAAGAGATTACTTAAATATTTTTATATTTATATACCTAGATAATATCTTTATATTCTTAGAAATAGAGAAAGAACACGTATAATATATATATAAAGCACTAGAGAAACTAGTAGAAAATAAACTATTCCTTAAGTTAAAAAAGTGTAAGTTCTATATTAAAAAAACTAATTTCTATAGATTTATTATTAAACTAGAAAGAATATAAAATAATTCTAAGAAGATTAAAGTAATTTAAGAATAGCTAATACTAAAAAATATATAAGACGTATAATAGTTTTATAAGCTACTAAACTTCTATAGAAAGCTAATAATAAGATAGTCTAAAATAATAAAACTATAAATAAAACTTATAAAGAAAGATATACTATTTAAATAGACTTAGGAATATAGCAAGGTATTTAATTAGATTAAATAAAGATTTGTAGAAAACCTAGTAATTAGAATATATAATCTAGACCTACAAGCTATAGTAAAAATAGACGTATTAAACTTAGTCTTTAAGATAGTACTAATATAAGAATACTTAGTTAAATACTTCTCTAAGAAAATAAACTAGTAGAGCTTAACTACTTAATTTATAATAAAGAAATACTAGTAATCTATAAAGTATATAAGTAATAGTAAGTATATCTATAAAAAGTAAAATATTAGATAAAAGTCTATATAGATTATAAGAATCTTATAGAATTTATAATAAATAAAGACTTATTACTACGCTATATAAGATAGTAAGAATATCTATTAATATTTAACCTTAAGATTATATATACTAAGAGTAAAGATACTTAATTTATAAGAAGAAATAAATACTATAGGTATAGTTCTAGTTAGGAATAAAAATAGATATTTAGTCCTAAATATACCTAAAATAGCTATAACACTTAAGAGAAAAAGTAGTAAGCTAGATAAATAGATTTAGAAGGAAATAGAAAAAACCTCTAAAGAAATAAAGAAACTTAAGATCTAAGAGAGACTAGTAAGAGATTATAGAAGAATATATATCCTAAGTAAAATATAGAAAGAGTTTATATAATAATTTTATAAACTACTAGTATATAGATACTAAAGTATTAATAAAATATTAGATAGACTATTATAAAACTACTATATCCTAAAAGTAAGATAACTAGTAATAGAAGTACTATAAGACTATATAGAATATTATAGAAATAAGTACAATATATATATACTCTATAGAATATTATAACTAGTTAAAGTACTAAAATAACTTTAAAAAGTTATTGTAATAGGCTTTATTATAAAGCTACTTAAGTTAAAAGACCTAATATTAGAAGTTAAGTATAATAGAATCCTAATAATAGTAGATAAGCTAATAAAGTACTTTTATTTTAGACTATATAAAGAGAAAAGTAAGATAGAGGTTACTATATAATAGGTTCTAGAGACTATAATTAGCTAATATAGTATTCTAGATAAGATTATTTTAAATTAAGATATAAGATTTATATTAAAACTATAGAGAACGATAATAGTATTATTAGGAATTAAATATTAAATATTAACAGCGTACTACCTATAAAGAGATAGATAATTAGAATGTATAAACTAAATAGTAGAATAATACTTAAGATACTACTTTAACTACAATTAGTACAATTAGGTATAATTACTACTTATAATATAGCTAGTATATAATAGTACAAAGAATATAGTAATAAAAATCTTACTTTTCTTTATAAATTATAGATTTAACCCTAATATATACTAGATACTAAAAAAAATAGAATCTTAGACTCTAAGAGGAAAAAACTTTATAAATAGAATAAAAGTAATATACAATTAACTAGGATAAGATATAGAATTCCTATATAATTAGATAGTAAAGTACTATAATAAAAAATACTAAGAAAGACTTTAATTTAAAGAGAGAGAAAAAGTATAGTTAATATAAAGAAATATTAAGAGTAAATAATTAAGTTTAAAACTAGATTATAGTAAATTAGGACTATATAACGTAGAAAAGAAAGTAATACTAGTTATATTTAAGTTAAGACTACTAGATAAAATAAGGATATACTTAATATTCTACGTAGTACTACTAGAAAAAATACTATAAGAAGTAAAACTACTAGTATATAAAGTAGATATATATAAAGAATATAAAAACTAAGAAGTTAAAAAAATCTTATAGTACTAGTTTTATAATAAAAGAAACTACAACCTAGTAAAATAGATAAGTATAGATAAAAGAAGATAACTATAGAAAGATATATAGAAACTAGAAGATAATTTTAACTACTTTAAGAAACTAGAAGAGTTCTAAAATTAAAATCTTCTAGAATAACTAGTAGTAAACTAAGAAAATCTACGATACTACTAATAGATAAAGAGATAATAAGAGCGTTTAATATAATAGAAGCTAGAGTAGCCTCTACTATATCTTTAAGATCTAACTTAGCTTCTAGTATATAAGACTATTTAGATAACTTAGTATTATTATAAGCTTTTAATTTATAAAGATACTTAATATAAGAATAAAGCTATACTAGCTTATAAAGAGTTAACTTATACTTTACTTTAGCTATAGTAAGCTATAATAATAGTTTCTCTTAAGCCTTATTAATAGCTTACCTTATATAATTTAGTAGAAAGAGACTATATAGAAATTAAACTTTTATACTCTATAGGTAAAATACTAGAAAAAATATATTTATACTAAATATTAGTAAGAATATATTTATTATAATACTTACTATTATTTAAAGATATAAGATATAAAAGACCTAATAAATTATATTAATAATAAAGGAATATCTTAACCCTATTATAAATAATACAAGCTATAAAGAGAAGTTAATTGTATTAGGAATAAGATAGTATAGAGAGTAATAAGGAATTAGAGATTAATAAAGAAATAGGATAAATAACTTTAGCTCTAAGATAGAGAAACTAGAACCTACCTAGAAGGGAGGATAGTATTATAGGCGTAACAAGAGAAATTAAAATAGAACTAATTAGTCTTAGCTTAGTTACTAACAAAGTATAGATAAGTAGGGTAATAACTTATAAGATAATAAACTTAATTAGGAAACTAACTATAATAAAGATATATAATAAATTTATAAATTTATAATCTTAGTAAATATAAATATAAAGCTTATATTGTAAATTCGCGATTTTAGTAAATATAAAGTTATAAAGTACTTAGGAAGTACTAAGTATATAGCTAAGAGTAATATATATTATTAAGATAGTATTAGTAATCTAATCTCTAACTAAGAATACTAATACTTAATATTATATATACAAATTAACTATTATTTATAATTATTACTAATTACTATATAAGCTTTTATTATTATCTCTTTATCTACTAATAATATAGAAAGGTTTCTTGTAGTTAATAGTAGGCAACTTATAACAAGTAGTATCTTAAATACTATTCTACTATTTAGTTTATATATTCTAATTATCTATCTATTTATAGATAATACGCTATTAATATTTAATATTATATTTCTAATTACGCTATTATTATCCTCTATAGTTTTAATATAAATCTTATATTATTATAGAGTTAAATACCTAATATAAATCTAGAGCCTAAGAGCTTATTAGTCTTAAGGAACTTAAACTTTATTAGCTAAACTAACTCTAAATATTATTTATACTCCTATAGATTATATCCTATAACCTAAGAGCTTATTAGCTCTTTTTTTAATAGTTTACCTCCTTATAAAGCTCTTAGTACTTATATTTCTCTAGTAACTACTTACTCTTTTTTTACTATTCTTTTCTCTATAATACTTTACTATATACTTCTACTTTTCTTTTAAGAGCTTAGTCCTATTAAGCTACTATACTTAATTAAGAGCTTCTAGCCTAAAAAGAGAGTAAAACCTACTTTAACTTATAAACTTCTTTTTTTATTTTATTAGTAGTAAGGTACTTAAACTATTAGATCTAAAATAATTTAGATTTATAATTTAGCTCTACCTCTATAAATAGTTTAGTATCTAGCGCTAACTATATATATAGTTAGAGAGTAACTTAGGCCTTCTAGCTAAAATATTAATATTAAGAAAAGAGAATAAAGATATTAAGTCTCTAAAAGTTTCTCTCCTCTTAAATAACTTATAGCCTTTTAGGTATTAATTACTATATATTATCTATAAATTACTAATCTAACTCTAGCTATAGCTATAACCTACTTAGGCCTACTCTAGGAGAACACTAGCCTTGTTAGCGCTATTACCTAATATAAAGCTTAAGTTACGCTACTTATTTCTCTATATTAGCTATTAGTTTTATTTTAGAGCGTTTTATCTATAGCTAAAGATATTAAAGATACTATTCTTATCTTTTACTTATAACGCCTTTCTCCTAAAAGCTCTAGATCTAATATCTAAAGGGTTATTTATAGAGTATTTACGTAGTTTCTAGGTTATTTAATAAAATATTTATATAGGCGTATTATTTAGCTTGTAGTAGTAGCTATTTACTTTCTTATTATTATTTTTTACGTACGTTTCGTAAGCTATAATAGTTTTTTTTTTTTAACTTTTCTATAATAGTTCTTTTACTTAATACGTATTATAGGCGTAATAAGTAAAATCGAGATAGAACTAATTAGTCTAAGCTTAGATACTAACGAAGTATAAGACGAGCAGGGTAACGACCTTAATTAGGAAACTACTTACAACTAGGATACGTAGTAGTAATCTATAATTACGTATTAACAGATTAAAGTAATCTATAATAACGCACGAATAGATTAAAGGTAATCTATAATTACGTGTAAATAGGTTAGTAGTAATCTATAGTATTATATAA
Organism: Ophiosphaerella korrae; assembly: GCA_028456385.1. NCBI lineage: Eukaryota > Fungi > Ascomycota > Dothideomycetes > Pleosporales > Phaeosphaeriaceae > Ophiosphaerella > Ophiosphaerella korrae. The sequence continues at coordinate 16,173 of JALNQF010000258.1, read as the reverse complement.
ATAAATTAGTATAAGTATATAGTTAATAGTATACGTATTATTAGGATATTATTAGTAATTTAATTATTAACTACAAGCGATAATATAAAGATAGTTGCAAAACATCTTCTATTATTTATAGCCTATTATAGATTAAAATAAGAACTTTTATTATTAACTCTTAATCTACTAATACCCTCTAGGCTATTAGGAAGTCGACCCTAGTAAGCCTATTACACCTTACTAATTTAGTTATTACGAGAAGTAAAGCGTAAGTAGCGTATAGTCTAGCTAATATAATAGTAGAAAGTTTAATAAGTAAAGCCCCTAGGAGTAGTTATAAGTTAGATAGTACTATATAGGAAATAATTAAGGATTGTATAAATAAACTAATTAATAATAAAGAAAATATAAAAATAGTAATTAAAGCCTTAGAAACGTAGAATAAAGAACTACAAGACTACTTAAAGTAGAATAAAGTATAAATTAAAGCTATTATTAAAGGCTAAAACTAGATAGAATTAATTACCTAACAATTAGAGATAAGTATAACAAAGAAACTACTAAAGATACCTATCCTTAAGAAATTTAATAGAATAAGGGAGAAATTAAAACCCTTTATAGTATTAGTATAACTCTAGATAGATATATAAGTACTATACTTTAATATAGAAGAAAAGAAGGTAATATATATTAGACTATACCTTAAAGAAGACGTAATAAGATAGTATAAGCCTTATTAGATAGACTATACAACGTACTCTCTAATAACCTAGAAGAATAAAACTAGAGCTATTTTTAGAAGTTATAAATACTTTACTAAATAAATAAGAGTAGTATTTAGGGATATAGATACTACCTAATAAGCTAAAGAAAAACTTAAGAGGCTTATATAAAGTAAGAGTATTCTAGAATATATATTATAATTTAAATAACTAAGCTAAAATATAGAATAGAATAAATTAGCTCTTATATTACAATTTAAACAAGGACTAAACGTAAAAATTTAATACAAAATAATATATATAGAGAAACCTAGGATACTAGAAGCTCTAAAGTAGTAAGTAATCTAAATTAATAATAACTTTTAAGAATAGAAAAAGAACAAGTATAGTAGCTAAATAAGAAATTAGGACGCTAGAGACTTTATAATCCTTAACGCAAATAAGGATAGAAAGAAAAAGAAAAATAAAGACTTTATATATTTTAACTATAGTAAGAAAAGCTACTATATAAAAGACTACTAATTATAGAAGAAAAAAGATATAGTATATTATAAATATAAAAAACTAAAATACTTTATAAAAGATTATAGAAGTAAGGACTATAAGAAAGATAAGGAAACTTAGTTAAAGATAACTAAGAAAAAGAAGGAAATACTATAAGTATAGGCTAAACCTTAGAAGAAAGTAGCTAGAAGTAAAGAAATATAATTTATAATACTCTATTAGACTTTTTATTATAAAGATAACTACTATATATATTTTTCTAGTAAATAAGAAGTAAGATACTTCTTATAATAAAGAAATAGAGTAGTAGTAATAAAAGAAAGAATAAAAGTATAGCTAGAAGAAATAGCGTATATAATAGACTTACTAATAGAAGACTTAAAAGGGGAAGAGCCCTAAACCCTATTAATCTAGGCTAAAGGACTAGTACTAGATAAAGAGACTACTATAGCTTCTTCTAAAAGACTATAAGAAAGTAAAAGATAGATTAGTATAAGAAGTATAAAGTATACCTAGCTAAATATATATAGTTATAATAGCTATATAATAATAGATATAGAAGAATAAAATAAAGAATAAAAGTTTATTTTAAAATACTTACTAGTTATAAAGATAGAGGAGGTATATAAAGACTAGAAAGAACGTAATCCTAAAGAAATAAAGTTTATACTATTTTAAGAATAGATAAAGTAATATATAGTTATAGTAAGAAGTATACTTATATAGAAAGAATAGTAGTACTTTATAAAGAAGACGTAATAGATTAACAAAGCCTATATACTAAGAATACTAGTAGTATACTATATCCTAATAATAGATATACCTAGAAAAGATAAATACTAGGAAAAGGATAATAAAATAATAGATCTAAAATATCTAGTATACTTTAAAGTATTATAGATATTATACCTAGAGAAGAATTATATAATATATAGTAACCTTAAAGTAAATAATAAAGTATAGCTTATAAGAAGAAGAGGCTATAACTATACAAGAGTAATTCTAGTAAAAGATATCTAAGGATAAGAAATTATACCTAAAGAAAGTTACGTAGTAATAAGGCCTAGACTAAAACTATCTAAAAAATACTTCTAGAGAAGACTATAGTATAAATACAAGTATAATAAATATCTAAAATATAAAGAATATAAACTTAAAGTAGAGCTATAGCCCTAGAAAGATAGATAATTTATAAAAATACCTAAGTAAGAAAGGCTAGAAAGTATAAGTAGCCTATATATTACAAAGATAAGTACTTATTAAAGGAAGAAAGTATAATTAATAATTAATAGTAAGGCTATAAGAAACTTTATATTAAAGAAGTTTATAGAAAAATAAGGAATATAGTATATAATAAAAAAATACCCTTAATAACTAAGTATAATTAAAAGAAAACTATTTTAGGAACTTATTAGGTTTAAAACAGTTCCTTCTACGTTAAAATTAGAAGGAATAATAATTAAGAATATAGTTATAGATATAACAACAATTAATAATAAACAAGATATAATACTAGAAATACTATAGTTATAGATAACTAACCTATATATTAATTAGAGAATAAGAAAGAATAACTACTATAGAATAGATAAATTAAAGGCTAACATAAGTATATATACAAGAGAATTTCCTAAAAAATATAAGAAATAGGAAAAATAGCTTATAAAACCTAAAGATTATCTTCTAGAATATTAGCTATAGGACTTAGTAATAGATCTTAAAGAAGATAAAGATATAGGATAGAGCTTAGTTTATAGAAAAATAGAAAAAGAATCTAAGATTAAATAAACGTTTATTAAAAACGTACTAAAAAAAAAGATAGATATAAGAATCTAAGTCTTTAGTAGTATATAGACTTATATTTATAGATAAAAAAAAAATAAGTAATAAAAGACCTTACGTAGACTTTAGAAAGACTAACATAATTATAAACAAGAACTAATACCCCTTACTATAAATAAATATAATATAAGATAAGCTATAAAAAGTAAAAATCTTTATAAAACTAGATATCTAGAACACTTACTACTAGATTAGGATTAAGAAAGGTAATAAGTAGAAAATAGTATTTAGAACATAATATAGAATATATAAATACTTAGTTATACCCTTTAGCTTAATAAACGCACTAGTAGCCTTCTAAAAGAGAATTAATATAGTACTAAGAGAGTACTTAAACGTATTTATATTTATATACCTAGATAACATCCTCATATTCTTAGAAATAGAGGAAGAATATATACAATACGTATATAAAGTACTAGAAAAACTAGTAGAAAGTAAACTATTTTTTAAAATAAGAAAATACAAATTCTATATAAAAGAAATAGACTTCCTTAGATTTATTATTAAACTAAGAATAATTAAGATTAATTTAGAAAAGATTAGATTAATTAATAAATAGCTAACACTAAAGAACTTAAAAGAAGTATAATAATTTTATAAGTTAGTAAACTTTTATAGAAAACTAATAGTAAGATAGTCTAAAGATATAGAACTAATAACAAGGCTTATAAAAAAAGATATACTATTTAAATAGATAAAAGAATACAATAAAGTATTTAATAAGATTAAAAAGAAGTTTATAGAAAACCTAGTTATTAGAATATATAACCTAGACCTACTAGTAATAGTAAAAATAGATATATCTAACTTAGCCTATAGAATAGTATAAATATAGGAAGACCTAAAGACTAAAAAAGAATACTTAGTTAAATACTTCTTAAAGAATAAAAAATAGTAGAACTTAACTACCTAATCTATAATAAAGAGATACTAGCAATCTATAATATATTTAAATAATAGAGAGTATACTTATAAAAAGTAAAATATTAAATAAAAGTCTATATAGACTATAGGAATCTTATAGAATTTATACTAAACAAAGAACTATTATAGTAATATATAAGATAGTAGGAATTCTTATTAATATTTAATATAAAAATTATATATATAAAAGAGAAAGATAACTAATTTATAGACGCCTTTAGTAGAAGACTAGACTTATAAGAAGAAGTAAGCGCTACTAGTATAGTTTTAGTTAAGAATAAGGAAGGATATTTAGTCCTAAATATACCTAAAATAGCTACAATACTTAAAAGAACAAGTAGTAAGCTAGATAAATAGATTTAGAAAATAATATAGGAAGTATCTAAAGAAATAAAAAAACTAAAAAATTAAAAAGGACTAGTAGAAGCCTATAAAAGAATATATATTCTAAAGAAGATCTAAAGAGAATTTATACAATAATTTTATAAATTACTAGTATATAGTTACTAATGTACTAAAAAAATATTAGATAGATTACTACAAGATTATTATATTCTAAAAGTAAGATAACTAGTAATAGAGGTACTATAAGATTATATAGAATATTAGAGAAATAAGTATAGTAGATATATACTATATAGGATACTATAACTAGTAAAAGTACTAGAATAACTATAGAGAGTTATTACAATAGACTTTATTATAAAATTACCTAAGTTAAAAAACCTAATATTAGAAGTTAAGTATAATAGAATTCTAATAATAGTAAACAAGCTTATAAAGTACTTATATTTTAGACTATATAAAGAGAAAAGTAGAATTAAAATTACTATATATTAGGTTCTAGGAACTATAATTAGTTAATATAGACTACTAGATAAGATTATCATAGATAAAGATATAAGATTTATATTAAAACTATAGAGAACTATAATAGTATAATTAGGAATTATATAATAGGCTTACTAGGGTCGACTTCCTAATAGCCTAAAGGGTATTAGTAAATTAAGAGGTAATAATAAAAGTTTATATTATAATCTATAATATACTATAAATAATAGAAGATATTTTATAACTATCTTGTAATATCGCTTATAGTTAATAATTAAATTGCTAATACTATCCTAATAATAGGTATTTATTACTAACTATATACTTACGTCTCTTAGCTAACTTTATACTTTATATTTACTAAGATCGCGAATTATAAATCTATTACGTATCTCTATTATAGTTAGTTTCTTAGCTAAGTTTATTACTCTATAGGTTATACGTGCTTTTATTATCTATAGTAGGGCTAACTAGTTTAAATCTATGTTCTATTATTATAGCTATAATACTATTTTCTTCTTTAGGTAGGTTCTTATTTCTCTACCCTAGGCCTAAGGTTATTAGTCTAGTTTCTTTATTTATTTCTAATTCTTTATTATTCTCTATATCTTCTTATTCTAATTACAATAAACTTCTTTTTATTACTTACGTTACTTGTAATAGAGTTAAAATAATTCTTTACGCTTGTTATACTTACTTAAAGCTTACTTATCTTATTTCTTTAAAGGATAGTAAATATTATAGTAAATATATCCTTACTAATATCTAATATAAATATACTCTTTTAGGTATTTCTCTTATAGAGTATAAGTATTTAATTTCTACGTAGTCTCTTCTTACTAAGTTATATAAGGCGAGCTATTAACTAGGCTTAAGAGATACTATTATTATAGCTTACTACTACTAAGGCTAAGTATAAGCTAACTCTTTATAAGCTAGTAAATCTTTATTTTTATATTAAGCGTCTTTATAAGATAAAGGCCTATAATAATACTAAATTATCTAAATAGTCTCGTGCCTTAGAGGCTAAGATAGACCTTAAGGACGCTATAGAGGCTACTCTAGCTCTTATTATATTAGATATTCCTAACGTCTCTCTATTTATTATTAGTAGTACTAATTTTCTTAGTTTACTATAAGGTACTCTAGAGAGTTTTAACTTTAGAACTTCTCTAGTTTCTTAAAGTAGTTAAAGTTATCTTCTAGCTCCTATATATATTCCTATAGTTCTCCTTTTTTATTTATACTTATCTATTTTACTAGGTAGTAGTTTCTACTATTATAGAACTAGTATACTAGGATTTCTTTAACTTCTTATTCTTCTTATTCTCTATATATATCTACTTTATATACTAGTAGTTTTATATTTTATAGTACTATCTTAAGTAGTACTATATAAAAGGTTAGGTATATCTTTATTTTATTTAGTAGCTTTAATTTAAATATAACTAGCGTAACTTCTTTCTTAATTTTATATAGTTTTATCTTAATATAGTCTAATTTTAGACTTAGTCTCTTACTCTTAATATTTTTTTATATTAACTATACTTTTTCTCCCTTTATAAATTAAGGTCCTTCTTTATATTTCTTATTATAGTACTTTACTATTTAATTATATAAGAACTCTACATCCTATCTTAATTAGTTATATATATTTTTAAGTTTATTAGCGAAGTTTTCTCTTTTTAGAGACTAAGATATTTCTAGTCTTAGTATTCTATACACGCTAGGGTTAAATCTATAATTTATAAAGAAGAGTAATACTTCTATTACTATATTCTTAATACTATTATATACTAACTATACTATAAGTAGTAACTATACCTAATTATTTTAGTTATAGTTAAGGTAGTATCTTAAGTATTATTCTACTATCTAATTTATTTATTCTACTTATCTATTTATCTATAGGTAGTATACTTTTAATATTATATATTTAATTCTTAGTTACGCTATTATTATTCTCTATAGTTTTAATATAAATCTTATATCTCTATCTATAATAATCTTATCTAGTAGTCTATATTAGCTAATTATAGTTCCTAGAACCTAGTATATAGTAACTTCTATCTTACTTTTTTCTTTATATAGTCTAAAGTATAAATACTTTATAAGCTTATCTACTATTATTAGAATTCTATTATACTTAACTCCTAATATTAGATCGTTAGACTTAGGTAGTTTTGTAATAAAGTCTATTATAATAACTCTTTATAGTTATTTTAGTACTTCTACTAGTTATAGTATCTTATATAGTACGTATCTACTATACTTATTTCTTTAGTATTCTATATAGTCTTATAGTACTTCTATTACTAGTTATCTTACTTTTAGGATATAATAATCTTATAGTAGTCTATCTAATATTTTTTTAATACTTTAGTAACTATATACTAGTAATTTATAGATTTATTATATAAATTCTCTTTAGATCTTCCTTAGGATATATATTCTTCTATAGGTTTATACTAGTCTTTCTTAGGTTTCTAGTTTCTTTATTTCTTTAGATACTTCTTGCGTTATTCTCTAAATCTATTTATCTAGCTTACTACTTATTCTTTTAAGTATTATAGCTATTTTAGGCGTATTTAGGACTAAATATCCTTCTTTATTCTTAACTTAAACTATACTAGTAGTACTTACTTCTTCTTATAAGTCTAATCTTTTACTAAAAGTATTTATAAATTAGTTGTCTTTCCTTTTTATATATATAATTTCTATATTAAATATTAATAGGAATTCCTACTATCTTATATATTATTATAATAGTTCTTTATTTAGTATAAATTTTATAAGATTTATATAGTCTATATAGACCTTTGTTTTATATTTTACTCTTTATAAGTATACTCTCTATTATTTAAATACTTTATAAATTACTAGTATTTCTTTATTATAGATTAGGTAGTTAAGTTCTACTATTTTTTATTCTTTAAGAAGTATTTAACTAAGTATTCTTTTTTAGTCTTTAGGTCTTCCTATATTAGTACTATTCTATAAACTAAGTTAGATACGTCTATTTTTACTATTACTAGTAGGTCTAGGTTATATATTCTAATAACTAGGTTTTCTATAAACTTTCTTTTAATCTTATTAAATACTTTATTATATTCTTTTATCTATTTAAATAGCGTATCTTTCTTTATAAGTTTTATTATTAGTTCTATATCTTTAAACTATCTTACTATTAACTTTCTATAAAAGTTAGCTAGCCTATAAAATTATTATACCTCTTTTAGGTTTTTTAGTGTTAGCTATTTATTAATTAATCTAATCTTTTCTACTTTAATTTTAATTTTTCCTAGTTTAATAATAAATCTTAGGAAGTCTATTTCTTTTATATAGAATTCGCATTTTCTTATTTTAAAGAATAGTTTACTATCTACTAGTTTTTCTAGTACTTTATATATATATTATACGTGTTCTTTTTCTATTTCTAAGAATATAAGGATATTGTCTAGGTATATAAATATAAATATATCTAAGTACTCTCTTAGTACTATATTAATTCTTTTTTAGAATGCTACTAGTGCGTTTATTAAGCTAAATAGTATAATTAAGTATTTATATAGTTTAGATTATATTCTAAACGCTATTTTCTATTTATTACCTTCTTTAATTCTAATCTAATAGTAAGTATTTTAGATATCTTGTTTTATAAAGATTCTTACTCTTTATAGTCTATCTTATATTTTATCTATTTATAGTAATAGGTATTAGTTCTTATTTATAATTACGTTAGTTTTTTTAAAGTCTACGTAAGGTTTTTTATTACTTATTTTTTTTTTATCTATAAATATAAGTCTATATACTACTAAGGACTTAGATTCTTATATCTATTCTTTCTTTACTATGTTTCTAATAAACGTTTATTTAATTTTAGATTTTTCTTCTGTTTTTCTATAAACTAGGCTTTATCTTACATCTTTATCTTCTTTTAGGTTTATTACTAAGTCTTATAGCTAATATTCTAGAAGGTAATCTTTAGGTTCTATAAGCTATTTCTCCTATTTCTTATATTCTTTAGAGAATTCTCCTTTATATATACTAATGTTAGCTTTTAGCTTATCTATTCTATAGTAGTTAATTTTTCCTATTCTCTAATTAATATATAGGTTAGTTATCTATAACTATAGTATTTCTAGTATTATATCTTGTTTATTATTAATTGTTATTATATCTATAACTATATTCTTAATTATTATCTTTTCTAGTTCTAGTATAGAAAGAACTGTTTTAAACTTAATAGGTTCCTAGAATAGTTTTCCTTTAATTATACTTAGTTCTTAAGGGTATTTCTTTATTATATACTATATTCCTTGTATTTATATAAACTTCTTTAATATAAAGTTTCTTATAGCTTTACTATTAATTATTAAATATACTTTCTTTCTTTAATAAGTACTTATCTTTGTAATATATATACCTCTTATACCTTCTAGCCTTTTTTACTTAGGTATTTTTATAAATTATCTATTTTTCTAAGGCTATAGCCTTAGTTTAAGTTTATATTCTTTATATTTTAGATATTTATTATACTTGTATTTATACTATAGTCTTCCTACAATATATTTTTTAGATAGTTTTAGTTAAGGCCTTATTACTATATATCCTTTTTTAGGTATAATTTCCTATCCTTAGATATCTTCTACTAGAAATACTCTTATATAGTTATAACCTCTTCTTCTTATAGGCTATACTTTATTATTTACTTTAAGGTTACTATATATTATATAATTCTTCTCTAGGTATAATATCTATAATACTTTAAAGTATACTAGATATTTTAGATCTATTATTTTATTATCCTTTTCCTAGTATTTATCTTTTCTAGGTATATCTATTATTAGGATATAGTATACTACTAGTATTCTTAGTATATAGGCTTTGTTAATCTATTACGTCTTCTTTATAAAGTACTACTATTCTTTCTATATAAGTATACTTCTTACTATAACTATATATTACTTTATCTATTCTTAAAATAGTATAAACTTTATTTCTTTAGGATTACGTTCTTTTTAGTCTTTATACGCTTCCTCTATACTTATAACTAGTAAGTATTTCTAAATAAACTTCTATTCTTTATTTTATTCTTCTATATCTATTATTATATAGCTATTATAACTATATATATTTAGCTAGGTATACTTTATACTTCTTATACTAATCTATCTTTTACTTTCTTATAGTCTTTTAGAAGAAGCTATAGTAGTCTCTTTATCTAGTACTAGTCCTTTAGCCTAGATTAATAGAGTTTAAGGCTCTTCTCCTTTTAAGTCTTCTATTAGTAAGTCTATTATATATACTATTTCTTCTAGCTATACTTTTATTCTTTCTTTTATTACTACTACTCTATTTCTTTATTATAAGAAGTATCTTACTTCTTATTTACTAAAAAAGTATATATAGTAGTTGTCCTTATATTAAAAAGTCTAATAGAGTATTACGTATTATATTTCTTTACTCCTAGCTACCTTTTTTTAAGGTTTAGCCTATACTTATAGTATTTCTTTCTTCTTTTTAGTTATTTTTAACTAAGCTTCTTTATCTTTCTTATAGTCTTTACTTCTATAGTCTTTTATAAAGTATCTTAGTTTCTTATATTTATAATATACTATATCCTTTTTCTTTTATAATTAGTAGTCTTTTGCGTAGTAGCCTTTTTTACTATAGTTAAAATACGTAAAGTCTTTATTCTTCTTTTTCTTTCTATCTTTATTTACGTTAAGGATTATAGGGTCTCTAGTATCCTAGTTTCTAGTTTAGTTACTATATTTATTCTTTTTCTATTCTTAAAGGTTATTATTAATTTTAATTACTTACTACTTTAGAGCTTCTAATATTCTAGGTTTTTCTATATATATTATTTTATATCGAATTTTTATATTAAGTTCTTGTTTAAATTATAATATAAGAGCTAATTTATTATATTCTATATTTTAGCTTAGTTATTTAAATTATAATACGTATTCTAGAATACTCTTACTTTATATAAGCCTTTTAAGTTTCTCTTTAGCTTATTAAGTAATAACTATATCTCTAAGCGCTACTCTTATTTATTTAGTAAAGTAATTATAACTTCTAAAAATAGCTCTAGTTTTATCTTTCTAGGTTATTAGTAAGTACGTTGTATAATCTATCTAGTAAGGCTCGTACTATCTTATTATGTCTTCTTTAAGGTATAATCTAATATATATTACCTTCTTTTCCTCTATATTAAAGTATAGTACTTGTATATCTATCTAGAGTTATACTAATACTATAAAAGGCTTTAGTTTTTCCCTTATTCTATTAAACTTCTTAAAGATAGGTATCTTTAGTAGTTTCTTTGTTGCACTTATCTCTAATCTTTAGATAATTAGTTCTATCTAGTTCTATCCTTTAATAATAGCTTTAATTTATACTTTATTTTTCTTTAAGTAGTCTTATAGTTCCTTATTCTATATTTCTAGGGCTTTAATTACTATTTTTATATCTTCTTTATTATTAATTAGTTTATTTATATAATCTTTAATTGTCTCTAATATAGTACTATCTAACTTATAACTACTCCTAGGGGCTTTACTTATTAAACTTTCTACTATTATATTAGCTAGACTATACGCTACTTACACTTTACTTCTTGTAATAACTAAATTAGTAAGGTGTAATAGGCTTACTAGGGTTAACTTCCTAATAGCCTAAAGGGTATTAGTAGATTAAGAAGTAATAACAAAAGTTTATATTATAATCTACAATATACTATAAATAATAGAAGATGTTTTATAACTATCTTGTAATATCGCTTATAGTTAATGATTAAATTACTAATACTATCCTAATAATAGGTATTTATTACTAACTATATACTTACGTCTCTTAGCTAACTTTATACTTTGTATTTACTAAGATTGCGAATTATAAATCTATTACGTACCTAACTTCGTACTTTATATTTGCTAAGATCGTAAATTACGAATCTATTACGTGTCTCTATTGTAGTTAGTTTTCTAGCTAAGTTTATTACCTTATAGGTTATACGTGCTTTTGTTATCTATAGTAGGGCTAACTAGTTCGAATCTATCTTCTATTATTATAGCTATAATAAATTAAATACGTAATATCTACTATATACTACCTATAAATAGATAGATAATTAGAAAGAATAAACTAGATAGTAGAATAGTACCTAAGATGTTATCTTAACTACAACTAGAACAATTAGGTATAGTTACTACCTATAGCATAGTTAGTATACAACAGCGTAAAGAATATAGTAATAAGAGTATTACTCTTCTTTATAAATTATAGATTTAACCTTAGTATATATAGAATACTAAGACTAGAGATATCTTAGTCTCTAAGAAGAGAAAACTTTACTAATAAACTTAAAGATATATACAATTAATTAAGATAGGATATAGAATTCCTATATAATTAAATAGTAAAGTACTATAACAAGAAATATAAAATAGGGCCTTAATTTAAAAAGAAAGAAAAAGTATAGTTAGTATAAAAAAATATTAAGAGTAAGAGACTAAGTTTAAAATTAGACTACGTTAAGATAAAACTATATAAAATTAAGAAAGAAGTTATACTAGTTATATTTAAATTAAAGCTACTAAACAAAATAAGGATACACCTAACCTTCTATATAGTACTACTTAAGATAGTACTATAAAACGTAGAACTACTAGTATATAAAGTAGATATATATAGAGAATAAAAAGAATAGAAAGTTAAAGAAATCCTAGTACACTAATTCTATAATAGTAGGAACTACTACCTTGTAAAATAGATAAGTATAGACGAAAAAGGACAACTATAAGAAGAAATATAGGAACTAGAAGATAACCTTAACTACTCTAAGAAACTAAAAGACTTCTAAAATTAAAACCCTTTAGAACGCCTTATAGTAAACTAAGAAAACTAATATTACTATAAATAGATAGAGAGGTAATAGGAACGCTTAACGTAATAGAAGTAGCCTCTACTATAGCTTTAAAATTAAGCTCTAACTTTATAAGAGTAGCTTACGTAATAAACTTTTTATTATTTAAGGCTTTTGTCTTATAAAAATAAATTAGACGAGTATAATTTTCTACCTATATACTTAGAATCTAATTATATTCTTTTTTAGCCTTACTAATCTATTTAGATAGTTTATCTTAAGTATAGTTAATAGCTCTCTCTATTATAAATAAGTATAGACGTACAAGTAAGTATTATTAACCTATACTCTACAAGGGATATACTAGAAAGGTTATAGGATATATAAGCGTTAGTATAAATATACGCCTTATAGGCCTTACTATACTTTAAAGAAATATACTCTAGAAGAAGATTTATAGACTTATAATAAGAACAAAGAAATATAGTAATACTATAACGTAATATATAATTAGCTAACTAAAGATAATAAAGAGTAGACTTAGTAGGTATAAGAGAAGATAAAGAACTTAATATTAATAAAGAAATAGGATTAATAATACTAGTCTTAGGATAGACAAACTAGAACCTACTTAGAAGGAGAGATAGTATTATAGGCGTAACAAGTAAAATTAAAATAGAACTAATTAGTCTAAGCTTAGATACTAACGAAGTATAGGACGAGTAGGGTAATAAACTTAATTAGGAAACTACTTACAACTAGGACACGTAGTAGTAATCTATAATTACGTATAAATAGATTAAAGTAATCTATAATAACGTACGAATAGATTAAAGGTAATCTATAATTACGTATAAATAGATTAGTAGTAATCTATAGTGTTATACAAATAGATTAGTATAAGTATATAGTTAATAGTATATATATTATTAGGATAGTATTAGTAATTTAATTATTAACTACAAGCGATAATATAAAGATAGTTGCAAAACATCTTCTATTATTTATAGCCTATTATAGATTAAAACAAGAACTTTTGTTATTTACTCTTAATTTACTAATACTCTCTAGGCTATTAGGAAGCCGACCCTAGTAAGCCTATTACAATACATCTCTACTTACTAAATTCTTCTCTTACTTATTAATTTTTAATAGCTAACTCTTTTCTTATATATATATATTTATTAATTAAGCTAGTATAGAGCCTTTAGGCTCTATATTTAAACGTCTTTATAAGTAGTTAAGCTCTTATAGTTATTAGCTCTTATAGTTATTAGCTCTTATAGTTTTAGTAAAGTTATAAATACTTTTTAAAAGTATACTTAAACTTTATCTTTTTTTTTTATTCTATTTTTCTTCTTCTTTTTTTTAAGCTTATCTTAGCTACTCTATACTCTCTTACTAGTTTCTTAGCTCTATTCTCTTGTTTACCTTCTACTTTAACTATTATAGCTACTTTTAATTTCTAACCTAGCTCCTACGTAGCTAGCTAGCTTAGCTAGAGTAACTATAGTAGTAATAATTCTTCTTAGCTACTTTATAACCTAAATAGGCTACTCTTAGGTTATTATTAAACTATAAGTAAGGCTTTCTACCCTATTTCTATAATATATTATTTCTAGTATAAAAGTAAGTATCTAACTTTTTTACTTATAGGCTTATAGGTCTTACTAACTATATATTCTCTTAGTTATTACTTATTTCTTTAACTACTTTCTTTTACTTAACTTACTTTATAACCTTTTTAACTAAGTCCTTAATATTTTTAAAGAGTATAACTTTAGCTAGCTTTCTTCTTTATTAAAGAGTTTATATATACTTACTATAATAAGTATAAGAATAGGGCTTACTAGTAGAATAGTCTCTATAATATTTATTCCTATAACTTTAATAGCCTCTTCTATACTTCTAATAGCTTTTAGTTTCTCTTTTACTAGCTATACTATTAGGTACACTATTATAAGAGTTAAAAGATACTTACTTAGAACTTTTTAGCTACTTAAGCTACGTACTTATAAGATTCTTCTTTAATTAATAATCTTTAAGAGATATAAGCCTATTATAAAGCTATAGTCTATATAAGTTAGTATACTTAGAAGACTATTAGCTTTTATAGAGCTTTACTACTAAAGCTACTACTACTAGACTCTAATAGGGCTATAGCTTATAGCTCTAAAGAAGAAGGTAATTATAGCTATACTACTTATATTTATAGTAGTATTAGATACTCTATTTTCTTTAATAATAAAGCTATTATCTACTTTAATAGCTCTTATATTTATTATTATATTTAGAGCTATAATTATAAGTTAAGTAAGTCTTTAACTTTATTTTTCTTTTTACTTAGTTTTATCCTAATAGTCTTTTAGAGCTCTACTAACGCGTTTTTAGTAGTTTAGTAGCTAAACGCAAGTAAGTACTCTCTTAAGTTAAAAGTTTTACTAAAAGTTACTACTATATTACTAAGCTCTTTAAGTAAGAGTATACTTACACTAATACTTTTATTCTTATAGCTACTTAGTCTTCTAGCTACTTTATTACTACGCCCTTTACGCGTAATACTATAGTAGCTAATATTTAGTATTTTATCTACTAAAACGTTTATCTAAGTTATTAAGTAGCTTATAGGCGTTTTCTTATAATACTTAGTAAGCTAGTATATTCTTATAAGCTTAAGGCTTACTTAGTAGTATATAGTATAGATAAGCCTAAAGATAATAACTCTAAAACTTCTAGCTACTTTTATAGCTCTACTAATAATCTTTTTTACTAGTAAGCTTATAGCTAGCGTCTCTAGGGTTATACTATACCTAAGAGTAAGTCTAATAGTTCTCTAGCTACTATTTTCTTTATAGTTAATAAGGCCCTTATTTATTAAGTTTTCTCTATTTCTTTCTACTTTTTATCTCTTTCTAGTATTAGTAAATACTTTTAAAGCGCTTCTTTTAGTAGTTCTAGCTTACCTTTAAGCTTTTATACTACTCTAAATTCTCTATATTAACTACTAGCCCTTTAGGCTTTATAAAGTATACTCTTACACCTTTCTTACTCTACTAACCTAGAGTTAGATATAAGTTACCTAAGTCTTAATAAGAGTTTAAAATATACTTATAGATACTTTATTAAGTTTTTTACTACTTTTACTCTTACTTCTAGCTACTATCTAGCTTCTCTTTTAACTTCTCTTCTTTACGCTTTACTTTTTAGTAGTAGTATTTCTACTCTAGTCTATTCTTAATTTAATATAATAAGTTTAAGCTCTTTTACTTCTCTTTCTAAAGGCTCTTAGTCTCTTATTTCTATACCTCTTCTACTTCTTTATTATTTACTTAGATTTCTACTTTAAGATATTTAGACTTAGAATTAGAATTACTATTATACTTATTATCTAAGTAGTATTTACTCTTAGCTACTAAGGTTTAGTCTTAGAAGTCCTCTTACTACTCGAGCTTCTTCTTCTAGTTCTAAAGATAGTAATTAGTAATAATAGGT